>APFE031435201.1:145742-159144 GCA_000404065.3 Pinus taeda
TATCTTAGCATTCCGCGCATCACGTTGTTTTCATTTTGCTGATGTGTCTCTCAGCATTAGCATGTCCATAACATAGACATAGACATAGTATAATCACATAATACCAATTCATATCCACATGATACTAACCTCAAAGATTTGTCAGGCTACTCTTCCCATTTGATTCCTCATGAAATAGGAATCTCTTCATGCCATTCACTTTTAGAAGCAATAATTCATCCACAAGAACGATCCTTGATGACCCTTTCAGACAGTGACATAGATAGATAGATACATACATATATATAACATTAGCACAAAATAGTCATGATCTCGTTAGAAAATGATTTACCTACATACATACATGTATACATATATATACCTCAGCATATTCATGATCACAAAATAATTACCAAATAACTTGAGGTCAAGGTTAAGAGAACCCCCTTTATTCATGCACAACGTGCACAATATTGAGAGCAATCGTACCTAACATAGCTAAGGAACCTGACACCTCATATCTATTTACTTTACCTTCCCTGATTACTTTTCTCATGGTTTTCCTGCCATCATCCATTTACACCAATGGACCCAACCAATCCAACCGATTCCTAAGAACCTCAAGACATAAAAGGCAAGACCGAGAATCAAACAATAAGAAAACCATGGAAAATAACCAACAATACGACACCACAAACAAAGTGGCATGGCCATGCACAAGACATAAAAAAAACTGCAATCAAGCACAAAAAAACACCAAAAGACTAAAAGCACAAGACTGACAACAGACACCATGACTCAATCTCCATGGTTCCCAGTGCTTCCCAGGGAAAGCTCAACCTGAGCCTTCTTCGATATTTCATGGTAGCCTCTTTTCCATTCAATCCATTACATCATACTGCCATCAACACATAGTTGTCAGTGCATAAAAAACATAATAATACATCGGTTACCTTACCTTGCTATGCCAAGCATGTTGCTTGCAAATGAGGACATCCATGCCATCTCTCAAGGGACTCCAATTCCCTTGACAGATCCACCTATAACTAGAAACTAGATAATATACATATCAAGTACATGTTCATGAGTCTAACACATATCCACATAATGTCAGACAAGATTAGGGTTAAGAAGACTTCCTGTATGCAAATCACTCATTCATTTGAAATTAGGGTTTCTAATCATAGCCAAAGGAATTCTTGTCCAATTCCTTTCTTTTACCCTTTTTACCTTGTTGCAATCGAGGCTTGCTATGTAATGTCACATCACCCAACTATTAGTTATATAAACGCATCAATTTTTACCTTGTCATGCTAATACTAAACTTGTTTCCCGCAACTATTTACACATGTCAACCACATGTTCCAAATATCAAGACAATCATATCTATCAATTTGAAATCAAACTTTACCAAGACTAACAATCATATCATAATCCATAGTCAAATCAAGTCATCAGACATAATGATGCAACTGTCACCTAATTACACTCAAGTATATATCAGTTGTCTCAACACATATGTGTTAGTACAATTGTCTTAAAACAAGATCGTTCATTCAGGCAATCTTATAGACACATACTCATATCATGCAAGTAATCAAACATTCAGACAACAGATAGGCGACATAATAGATACCAACACTCAAACACCAATGGAACGAAATAATAAAACATTCAAGCACAAAGTAGATGACATAAGCAAGATCTTACCTTGATGTATCTTAGGGGAGGCTATCTTGTCTGCACAATCAATCCAGGTTAGCATGATATAACTTCACGACATATCAACTCAAAAATAAATAAGGTCATGATATCCATAATAGTCACTAGCTAACATGTTCACATCATAAACTCATAAACATTTGTCATTTATGCATAGCAATCACATATGTATGACCAGTCTAGATTATTATGACGTAATGTCACAAATAAGTCGACTCATACCTAAATGTCATAACCCTTACCACCTGCATGGGCCAATCCAATTTAGCATGATACATATAACATCAAGATCTTAATGCAATAACCCTAATCATTAACTAACATATAATAACAACAAGTTAACATATAACATGCACATCAACAAAATATAACATAATCATCAAGTTATCTAACATAGGCCAACAAGAGCAATGCATACAACCACAAGATACTACCACTCATGACTATCTAACACATGTGCATATGACTACACTAATAAACTAATATCTATCCTATATGTAACCATAACATCAATATACATGTACAAAAACCTAATGTATATAACGTCGATGCATATAACAATCCATTAACTAACATATCTGCATGCCCAACATCCAAATCTGTATGACGACATGATCTTGCCTCGAGGTCTTATGCTGCAACTTCACTTTAATGATCTGCATCTCCTACTCTATCTCATCCAACACATCAGCATCATAACAACTAACAACATCATGATGACCAAATTTCATACAATGACCTCATAATGCATGCCTGACCTACCATACATGCATAAAAAATGCATATATAACCATACACTCATGATGACACATACCACAACAACGCTCTCAACCTTCACACGGTGACATCACTACAACCATGATTAACACCATGTAAATGCAACACACACATGGACTACAAGCTTAAGAAACATATAAGCAACCGACATGAATGCATGACCAACACATCGGCCATGCAGTCCAAGGGGTGAACCATGCTCTGATCCCACTCTGTGGTATCATATATGACCCAAAGAGAGCGCAAGCCACTTTGATACCACTCTATCACACCCTTCTCCCATATCTACCCAAGTAACCACCCAACCGGGGTAAACATGTGACGAGAGGCTACTTGATATGATTCAACCTCCTAGGTGATCTTAAGGAACTGGAATCAATGGGAAACACATCAACGATACCTTCCACATCAACAACAACAATCTCAGGAGCCATCCCAACCACACAAGTATCATACCCTTGGGTCCCACTGATATTTTTAACTATTAAATCTCTGGACGCTCCCAAAAGCCTACATGCCTATGTCCAGGGACCATTTCCAGCAGACATATGCCAGAGTTTGCGAGATTTAAGGCACTTTTCAAGCCCATAATTTTAGCCACTGCCTAGAACTTGTTGTAACTTTTGGAATCTTTTAAACGCATTATTAAAACTAACTAATCAAACAAAAACTAACTCCAGGACTAGGGCTGACCATCCCCAATCGGGATTGACATTATGTCAAACACTTGGCATCAATGCAATATACAGGTCTATGATACAAGACAAAGCATGAATGACTAAAAACTCTTATGAGACATGACAAGAAGGAACACCACCTTCTCCTTTGAACTGTTATGATATCAATTAGGTCTTGCATCCATCATTTTAACAATTACAAGTAAATACATGAAATAACCATGACAATAACCAGTCATATAACCAACATTAAACCATGAAAATAATAGTGAGATAGAAACCATTAAATCCACATATAAATAAGTACAAAATCAATAGAACTTAGCTTATTAAACATAGGAAAATTTGACCAGGTTCGGGAGTTCCACGTAACACCCAACCGTAGACATGCCTGAAACAAATCTTTCTTTCATCTGATCACCCCTATGCCATATTCCAAGCATGAATGTGGGATTTAATGGATAAACCAATACAAAAACAACCAAGGGAATCTAGAGGTTAAACCACATACACCCTCACCAAACCATGATCAAAGAAAAATCGGTGCTCCGATCACAAAACCAAACTGAACTTGGAATGCCATCTGGAATCCATCACTATCCTTGAGGAATTTTCCATCTCCTTGTCTCTCACGCTTTATCGAAATCCAATCCCAAATCACTAGGCCCTAAAACGAGACACCTCCCTCGTGCTTTACCGTGTATCCCACCAAAATCGGTCAAGGGATTCCTAGGGCTTTCGGAATGAACCTTGAGACCACCTCTGCCCCAGATTCCGAAATCCACCAGACCATTCTGAAGCTCAAAACTGAGATCAACATCCCAACACACCACGACATTCGGGAAAAGGCAAGGTTAGGCTGAAAACCACTGTCATAACCCGTCAAAACCATGCCTCCGATAGAAACAGAACCATACACCAACATGCAAATCCATGCATGTCAAAACTAGCTAGGAAATCAAATATGCAATATGTTACCTACAAGTATTCATGTTGAAGCTGCTTGATCCTGCTCTTCCTTGATTGATCCTTGCTTTCCTTCCTTGCTCCAAAGCTAGAGTGCTCCAAGAAATTCTAAGTGTCCAAGAGTGAGAGAGAGAGAGAATAATCAAAGAGCTCCAAAAATGAACTGACCAGGCTTAACTCTGACCAAAACCTGTCGACTGATCCTCAAAAACCTTTTTATCAATAAAGCCTCTATTTTCTTCAATTTCTATTATTTTCCTTCATTTTCCTCCTCACATGCCACTTGTGACCTTTCATCTCCATTTTCTCCTATTTTCCTTTATTTTCATAAATAAATGTGTCAAAAATGCCTTTTTGCCTCTTCAATTCATTTCCAATTTCCTTTAGCCATGAACACATCGAGTGATGCCCACTAGGATATCTTTGCCCAACATTTAGCTTGGAATAAGTGTCCCTTAACCATGGTCTTATTTTGCCTTTATTAACTTTTATTACATGGAATTTTCACTAGGGTTGTTACATTTCCAATCTTGCTTTCAGATTACTTAGATAGTTGTATACTTCGAAATATTTAGATATATTAAGGATTCATGCCTCTCCTCCTTCTTTAGATTCACCATCAAAATTAGGGGGCCTAATCCTTTTACATTCTCCCTACAATTGAGAGTTAGACCTCCTTTTCCTAGGTATAAAGGTACTACTACTTAATTTATTTTCTCTTTGGTCACTAGACTCATTTGTTTGGCTTTCCTTAGGAGTTATGAAGTTAGTTCTACTAGTAGATTTGCTTTTGCATATTTTCCTATGAGTCTTTTGTTAACTCTTTCTTCTTCTAGTTTCCTTAACAAAGAGTTGTTAATCTTCTCATGTTCCGTGTTGGATTTGGCCAACCTTTCTTGGTTTTCCTTAATGTCATCCAAGTTTGTTTTCAATCTTCTTATTACTTGCAACAATTCAGATTCTTGTTGTTCTACATTGTTAGTTCCACCACCCACAATTCCTATTTTAGTATCAGGTTCCCCACCACCCCTTGGTGATCCTACATAAATATGTCCATTAAATTCTTCAACCATACTTCAAGTTTCTCAGTTCTTTAAACAATTGGTTCAAAACATATATAACTTATTTTAGTTTCAAGACCCAAAATAATCCCAATGTTGTAAACCCGGCTTTGATACCACTTGTAATGACCCTCGTATACATACTCATTTTTATAGAGAAAATATAATTAACATTAATCCCATTATCCATAACTCCTTTTATTAAGAGTTCCTTCACTTTTCTATTGTTTATCATGAATCAGTGTAAACTCCTCATATAAGCTTGCTATATTACTAAAAGAACTAGAGGCTCTCACATTTTAAACTCTATTACCATATACCACATGGTTAGTATATATTTTATACTCATGTCTAACACAAAGTATATTTTAAATAATCCCTATCGACTTTATAAATAAATGGCTTTTTGAGATTGTAATGACTAGTTCGAGTTTATAGAACCCTTCTCATTTTCATTCATAATATGCTTATTTTCGTTTCCACAAGAATACATATTTAATCGTTGGAATATCTCCAATGTTTTCTTCATTTGTATCTGCAGGGTAACATAAATTCTTTTATGTAATGAGAAACCCTTGCGGTAAGCTTTTATCTTGGTATTTAAATGGAATATGGCTACGGATTTTTCAACACCCTTTTTCTTTCTCCCCGTGCCAATATTTCTAGGTATATTTCCTATTTATTAAACAGTTCTTAAGTTGATACATTTTTTTTAATAATTTCGGGTGATGGTTATACATAGCCGCTTTATGATTTATCATTTGTATAGTGAAATCGCTCCTTTTGTCAATAATAGGGGATTGAAGTAGTGTGTAAGGTTCTAAACAATTTTGGAAAAATTAATTTTGATGTCAAATTCTAGACCTATATCCGTTTCTCTTACATTTAATCCTCTTTGTTATTCTGGTTACTAAGATGATTGTTAATATATATATATATATTTTAATCACTATGATCTTTATAATTATTGTACTATTAATCGAATCAAATAATATACCCATGTAAAGGGTTAATTAAATTTGAAGCGAGTTACTTGTCTAACGATTTTTCCATAGGACATGTTAATAATAATAATAATAATATATCCATTTTTAAGGTCACAGTCAAGCTAGACACCAAATTGGTGTATGAAGCCTCCTGTTTGTGGACAACAACCCACCTCCGCGCAGCGATTTGACTGCTAAGTCTACGAAGGCATACATACTCTACCCCCCTCTGGTTTTGAACATGTGACCTCTTAAGAGGAAACACATGCTCTTAACCATTAGGCCCACTCAAGCTGTATATCTTTATTAAGATATGGTGTTTCGCCTTTCCAACCCAAACGGTCAATTATGGTAAGAGTTACGATTTCCCGTGTATAACCACATACCACTAAATACAACAAAATCCTTGTATGGTTTTCTTTATCATTATCTAAATGCATTTCATTATATTATTTCCCAAGTGTGTATTATCATTTGTATTACTCTTGTTATTTTTTCTACATAGATAGAAGATTAGCCTGAGCCTTTTCCGAATTATTTTATGGTAAATATCTATTAATTTTCCACTATTCTATGTTGTTACAATCTCTTTAGCTTAATTTTTTCTTTAATTAGCAATCAAATTTAATCTTCCAATGATCAATAACAATTGTGGATATAATAATAAACATAATGTACAATATAAGGCAATCAAGAGCAATAACGAGTGACACCAAATTTGGTCGAAATCTAGGGGAAAACCCAAGGGGTTTCAAATTCTTCTTCTTATTAGATTGTCATAAAATGTTCAACAGAGAGAATACAATGATCCAATTCACCAATCAAGAGTCAAAGGTCAACAAATTTGAATTTCCAATGAACCAATATCCAAAATCCAAGAGATGAGCCCAAAAGTCAAATATGGTCAAAGTCAACAACAATCAAAGATACCCTAACTAGTCATAAGTCAATGATAAAAAAAAACCTCCCAATCAACTCGGTCAAACCTCAGTCAAAACTTCCCCAAACAATTCGAACAAACTTGGTCAATGAAGAGAGAAAGTTTGTGGTCAGATCTGCAGTCAAAGCTTGTGGTCAACTGCATTCAAAGTGCCAAGAAAACCTTGGTCTTTGTGGCAAAGAATTTGGCCTCCAAAAACAATCCAAAATGGCAAGTCAAACCATGCCCAATCTCCAAAAATTCAACATTGGTCAAACGCTAATCCAAGAAAGATTTCGGCCCTCCTGAAATTCTCTCTCTCCTACTCGCATGTATGAGAAGATGACCTGCAATTTCAAATCGTATGAACCTTCAAAAAGAAGAAGAAGGTGTGTGAGATGTGTGACCAAATGATGTGCCATTAAGCTGTGTTTATAGGCGTTGAAGGAGACCCATTTTATCTTTAAAGCCAACTTGAACTTTTGTGCACATGTGGGTTTTCACATTAAAATATATTTTTCCTAGAACAAATTTAGTTCTTCAAAGGAAAAAAAGGGTCTTCTCTGGATGAGGAAGGTTGTCCAAAGGAAGGAATTTGTCCCCGAGCTACCAAATTAACTCTCCCTCTTAGCTAGGGAGAAATTTCCGACTGCATCATGAATCACATCTTAACTGTCTCATCATCATCAAGTAAAATGTTGTCTCTACTCATCTCTGCTCATCTCTGTTGAACAATCTTGAATCTATAAGAAGAAGAATTTGACATCATAGGGGAGCTCAAGCTACCACCCTTTATCCAAGGACGATATGCAGGGTATGAATTACCACGGAAGGTAAGGATCACATCTATCCTATCGTTATGATAATAGGAAGGATACGAATTACTGTGAGGTAAGGATCACATCTATCCTATTGTCCATTGATCTTCCCAACTTGACCCTCAAGAGTCAGTGTTAAAATTGGAAACTAGGGAAAAACTTCATGTGGGTCATCTTATTCATGGCTAATAATATTTTTATTAGATTCATCTCGTCGAGAGGTGTAGGATTGATATAAAGATCATCCAATTCCAATAAGTATTCATGGAGATATGAATTTATTTTGATTATGAAATTGTTATCAAGCCGACCTACAACTCATGTAGGCTCAAAAGCCCAACAGTTGCATCTATTCAAACACCAACATTGTGTATAAATACAGGAGGACGTTTCCTCATTTGGACTCACTCATCTCATCATATCTCTCTCTCTACTGTGCATAAAAGGGTCTCTCCCTCACACATCTGAAGCTGGAAGCTGCTGAAACTGAAGCTGCAACTGTAGAAGTAAATATTGACCTACGTGGACTAGAAGATCTCCTCATCTAAACTATGCTATAGGTTCATCTGAACCTCCTCTGAAAGCCGCAACTTTTGGTGGTGGAATCAAGTCAATCCGATAAACGGTTTGCAAGATATCGACTACCCTAGTTTGAAGCCGAAAGCTGCCGAAACTGAAGTTGAAATTGTAGAAGTAAAGATTAACCTGCATGGACTAGAAGATCTCCTCATCTGAATTGCATTATAGGTTCATCTGAACCTCCTCTGAAAGCCACAACTTTTGGTGGTGGAATCAATTCAATCCGACGGACGGTTTGCAAGATATCGACTGCCCTATTTTGAAACTGGAAGCTGTCGAAACTGAAGCTGCAACTGTAGAAGTAAAGTTTGACCTTCATGGACTAGAAGATCTCCTCATCTAAACTGCACTATAGGTTCATCTAAACCTCTTCTGGAAGCCGCAAATTTTGGTGGTGTAATCAAGCCTATCCGACAGTCGGTTTGTGAGATATCGTCTGCCCTAGTTTGATGATGAAGCCGCTAATGCTGATGTTGCTGATCTAGGGTTTGCTACTGCTGCTATGAATCAGATTTATTGTACTATTTCTCTCTCGTGAATTATTGAAGATAAAAGAAGATTTGATCAAAGGGTTTCCCCACACATTGTGGGGTTTGTCCCTGGCTAGCCGCCACATCTTGTGTCTCTTGTCTTGGCTTGTTTTCTATCGATCGTTTTATGTTCTATCTGCACTTTACTTTATGTACATGTAATTGCTAATCTGTGAAATATAATAAGGAAAAGAAGTAAACTGTCATAAGCATAGAACATACCATAACTTAACATGGTATTAGAGCTGAGGTGAAGACAAAGCCCAAGCAAGAGCAAGATAAATCACTGAAGAGAAGATAGGCAAGGCTATCCTAGAAGAATAAGGAGTGTTGGACCATGTGAGAGGCAATATTGTTGAGCCTCCATCAAATGCATCTGTTGCTGCCAGGTAAAAATGGAAAACCGGAGAAGTCAAAACAAAGATCATCCGGGACTCTATCGACAAGCACTTGGTGGCCTACATCTCTAACCTGAACACCTCCAAGGAAATCTACGATAGATTGGTGAGTTTATTTAAAGTTAATGATGCAAATCAAGTTTTGTTTCTTAGAAATAAGCTAAGGGAAATCAAGAAAAGAAAATATGAGAGTATGTAAGCATACTTCTTAAGAATCACCGAGATCAAGAACGATCTCCTATCTATTGGGGAGACTATTACTGATAGGGAAATGGCACTCATGACTCTTGGAGGATTACCATCCAAATGGTACGTGTTCAGGACTACTCTTCTGAACAATCATGTAATTCCCGGTTTCAAGGAATTAATGTCTAGATGCATTCTAGAAGAAACAAGGGTAGAAGAGAAAGAAATGCCCTTGCCTAAAGGTCCTCCTGCTGCCTTTTCTTCTCATGCTAAGAAAAGAAATAATTCCGAGTCTAAATCAAAAAGAAAGGTTGGACCTAAGGGTGGAAGAAAAGGACGATGTTACATTTGCAATAAAGCAAGTCACTATGTAAGGGAATGCCTTGATAGAAAGGACTCTCATTGTGACGATGATCAAAATCCCTCTCATGGTAATCGAAGGGATGGAAAATTCAATAGCAAAGGTAAAAGGAATGCTGGAAATCAAGGAAGAGGACAACCATTCAAGAAGGCTAGAAATTCCAGGATGTATTAAATGCACCTGCCCTCCGAAAGAACCTGGTGTCCATCTCGGCAATGCAAGACAAAGGCTACAAGGTAACCTTCAGTGATGGCAAGGTATGTGTATCAAAAAATAATGTTAAAGATGCCTTTACTCTTGGGTTTCGTGTTGATTCATTATATCAGGTCGATGAAAGTTAGGTAAGTGTCATGTTTTATGACACATCTCTTCAGTCCGAACTTTGACATTGGAGGTTTGCCCACCTTCATTACAAAGATCTACCTAATGTAAGACATATGGTAATAGGGATGCCCGAATTCCGAGTAGAAAAAGAATGTGTATGTTCGGGATGTGCTGAAGGAAAGCTCAAAAGGGGACCATTCCCCTCAAGCCTAAGCAAGACCTCCGATATATTACAGTTGGTTCACTCAGGCATACCTGTTGGACACCTAATCCTTAATGGGTTAGTGTGGAAGTCGAATGGACAAAAGCAGTCCAAGAGATCTTGGGATGTGAATCCCAACGGTCACATAATGTACTATAAATGTAAATCTTTTGTTAATAAAAATTGTACTACATGCTTTATCTTTCCTATCTTTCTCGCTCCCCATGTGTGTTTAACATGGTATTAGAGCAGGCGTATTCCTGCCCTGCATAATTAATTTGAGCCATTTGTTTATGGCCTTTTTGTGCAGTTTATTTCTGCCATATTCACTTGAACATTTCTTTGCCTCACTACCCATGAACGTTCCTGAAAGAAGTGTTGTCCATTATTCTCTACGCATTATTCCCTGACCAGCGCTGTCCAAGCTATTCTGACCACCGCCTCTGTCCTTCCAGCGCTGCTCTGCCTCTGTCCGTCCAGCGCTGCTCTGCGTCTGTCCTAACATAACGCTTTCTGGCGCTTGAGGAAATTGAAAGGAACTAAATTTAGTTGATGGTGGAAACGTGGAATGTAATCTGAAACGCCATGGTCGTGTGGTGATCAGGTAGGATCAGACGCTCTGTGGAAATATATCGTTCACACTCATTGGATGTGTCCATCGCTATTCCACAGTGTGAATCCCACAGCGTAGATTGCCAAAGCATGCATCCGCCCTTGCAACACCACAATTGCAAGCCTCCTCCTCTCTAGCATGTTTTACGGTTTGCATGATGAACACTCGTTGTAGAGCTTTTATTTCTAGAGACTCGCACGATCGCACGCAGTTGCAAACTCGATAGACGACGATTCGCATAACGTGGCACATGGGGCTGGAACAACGTTAGACATGCTCGCGAATGGCTGGGATGCGTCATGGACTATGCTGGAATCAACCATCTCAATTTTGACCACGGTATAGGATTTATTTGTTTGTCGGAAAGCCTAGGGAGTCTTACTCGGAATTAAATGGTCTACATAAATAGTTTTCTTGAGTTGCCCATATTTGTACTGAATTTAAATAAATGGTTTGCTTGAGTGGTCTGGCGCGGGCATTTGTGCTTTCAGCTCAGCGCTCCCATTTTCGACAGAGAGCCAAACACGAGCAGAAATCTTTGAGAGTTACAACATGGAATAACAGATGCCATCCATGGCGAACATGGTTCTCTGTTCCCAATCCTTCTCGGTAACTGAATCATCAAACCCTACTTCGAATTCTACCGTGAGTTCGAGTTCCAGTTCGATCTGTGCTCAGTGAACGTCTGAGAAAGTCACTGAATTCGATCCGCTGAGAAAATCATGTTCTAAGGATAGCGATTTGAATGGTAGATTTTGAGGTAACTATATCCATTCGGTTATGGCTTTGTCTTCTATGGCTAACACCTTGAGTAGAAATCTATTTTATCACTTGAAATTTGCGAGTATAAGTAGCAAGACCGATTCTAATAGATGTGGCTTTTCACAATAAATATTTCTCCATGTGAACGATATGCAAAGATCTGTCCTGTTCAGGGATCTATGCTCTCTTAAATATTGGGATGGTGTGAAGGAGATTATTCAACTAACACTCCAAGTTATGGAAGATAATTTTCTCGACTTGAAAAACCATATAATGTTCTGTCGAAATGAAATGGGTGAGAAATCTGTAATGAAGATTTTTTCCTATTGGGCTTGAATGGTTAAATTCTTTTATAAGACTTTTGAATGGGTGTTCACAAAGCTTGAGGGTTTTATGAAGTATATGTTGGAAGTAAAATGATGAATGTAGTTTCTAAATTGACATGTGAATGAAATTTTTGGTAGATTGCATGAAAGTGATATAAAGCATGGTTTTTTTAAAAACCCCAGAAGTTTGTAAACAAAATATTTGAAGAGAGATTCCCCAAATTTAAGTTGTTGAATTTGCCTGTGTATTGAGGAGGAAAGATTCTGGGTATTGCAGGCCTTGCCTGCATCAATTTGCTGGTTGGAAAACATAAGCACATTCTTTTATTTGAATTAAAATCCAGCCATCTGTGAATGGAATTATTGGATTGAGTAGTGTTTGATTTTTACTTCTGTATCAAGTTAGAAGTCCAGATTGTATTAGAGTTTGGAAATGGCATGAAGATTGTTGAATTGAGCACTAGCACTACCGCTTTTATTTCAGTGCTTTCTCAGCTTACTGTAACAAATGAGACAGCAAGCATGATATCTCAAATATTGAAGTGAACTATTGTTTTCTTTGAAGAGAGTGGCAAGATCAGAGAACACTGATTCGTACCCCAGTCAAGGCATATGAGAATTCAAGTCCTGTCCATGACAGTGTTATAATTATTGAAGTTTGCAGTTGCTGTCTTTACATATACCATTTTGCATTGGGAATCTACCTTTTGAGTTTCTCTCCAACAGTTTAAGCTCACTATTTTTAGCCAAATTTTTAAGTGGTATATGTTGAAAGTTGGTCTTAGCGGTTGCTCCAAAGCCTACCATTAAGGCTTGATATTGTTTGTATAAGAAGATATTGCATAATTTCTCACACTCTTTGCCCACTGCTAAGAAAATGGCTAAGCCTGAAAGAATATTAGAGTTATTGAGAACTCTAATCGTATCCACTACTGACAACGCTATCATAATCAATAAAAACATTATTGCTGACATTCAAAAATGTATACAAAATGCACAAGAAAAGATAGAGTTTTTGCAGCTTGAATCTCAGCTACAGCAAGAAGAATTAAAACAGAAGAGCTATTCTGAATATGTTTCTATTCAGAACATTGAGACTGCAACCCATCAACAGCAAGTCAATAATGTTACAGTTCATTCAAATAAAGTAACAGTTGTACATGCAGATGCAGAAACTCAGTCTGCACTTCCCAAGCCCATCATTAGACCTTGGGAA
>APFE031435201.1:161982-190378 GCA_000404065.3 Pinus taeda
ACTGCATGATTATTCGAATGTTGATTAGGCAGGTAGTGTGGAGGATCACTGGAGCACTTTTTAGTGTTGTTTCTCTTTGGATTCTACTTCAATATAATGGATAAGCAGGAAGCAGAAGTCGGTTTCCATAAGCACCACCAAGAACGGATACATATCTATGAGTATGATCTCGTATGAAGCTGCTTGGTTGGGGAAGCTCTTCAGTGAGCTGTTTGAACACATACCACTGTGATTCTCTGTAACAACTAGAGGTGGGATTCGATTATTGAGGAATCTTGTATTCGTCGATTGCTCCAGTAGATAGACATCATCTGTGATATGGTAAGTCGATAAGCAAGGAGGCTCCATCACATTAAGATGATGTACAGGTCGATACACCTTGTCAAAGCCCTGAGGAAAGATCTAATCTATGATTTTCCCAAACAACTTGGAGTCGTCAAGAAACCCTTGGACAAGGGTCCTGCATGTTGCATACATTGATCTTTGGGAGCTCTAAGGGCTTGCGGTTCTTACTAGAGCAACATATGACCCCAGGGTGACTCACCCTCCCCTGGTGGTGTGCACTAGAACAAGATTATTCGCTCTCTTGTGGGACAAGATGATTCGCTCTCTTGTGGAACAGGATGATTCGCTCTCCTATGTAGCAGGATTGATGTGTTCTCCTGTGAGGCCTAGATTGATGTGTTCTCCATGGCGATTGTAACAGGATTGATGTGTTCTCCTGTGAGGCCTGGATTGATGTTTTCTCCATGGCGGCCTGGATTGATGTGTTCTCCATGGCGATTATAGCAGGATTGATGTGTTCTCCTGTGAGGACAGGATTGATTAGTTCTCTTGTCGAGGCATCCTACCCATGCAGTCTGGGACTCATGGGAAGTACCTCTCATCTGATCAATGAACAAGGAAATGAAGTTAGGGACCATAGTAGTACCGATGGATGCATCGTTGTATCTACCGTACTCCCTACTCTAGGATGACCTCCATTGATCTGGGATCAATGATATTAGTATGGGACCAGTGGTAGGAGTTGTACCATACTATGACACTCACTTCAAGTCGATTGAGACTGGTTTGGGACCAGTGGTACATAATCTGAGTCTGACTTCGTGTTAGTGCATTACTGGTCTGGGACTAGTGAGAGTGGTACATACTATGATGCTGACTTCAGGTCGGTTGAGACTAGTCTGGGACCAATGGTACACTTTATGAGACTACGATATTGGTCTACGACCAGTGGTAAGAGTGGCACTTACTATGAAGCTGACTTCGAGTCGGTTGAGACTGGTATGGGACCAGTGGTATGCACTCTGAGATTGACTTTGAGTCAGTGGAGGATGATACTGGTCTGGGACCAGTGGAGTTGTACTCACTATGATAGTGACTTTGGGTTGGTTGAGACTGGTCTGGGACCAGTGGTACATACTTTAATACTGACTTTGAGTCAGTATCATACATCCTCGATCATTTCTTCTTCTTCATAATTTGGACAAAAGCAGAGTAGAACAGAATAATGCAAGAGCATAGAAGAATAGAGCAGAACAATACAAATCAATACAGGGCAGAACAAGACAAAGTAGAACAGGCAGAATAGAGTAGAGCAGGGCAAGGGACAGGCTGTACAGGGTAGTGCATTTTATGAATAGTAATGACCGATAGACAAATTGCAGATAAAGTTCTCCCTAGTTGAGAGGGAGTGTTAAAATTGGTAACTAGGGAAAAACTTCATGTGGGCCATCTTATTCATTGCTGATAATATTTTTATTAGATTCCTCTCGTCGAGAGGTCTAGGATTGATATAAATATCATCCAATTCCGATAAGTATTCATGGAGATATGAATTTATTTTGATTATGGAATTATTATCAAGCCGACCTACAACTCATGTAGGCTCAGAAGCCCAACAACCACATCTATTCAAACACCAACATTGTGTATAAATACAGGAGGACTTTTCCTCATTTGGACTTACTCATCTCATCACATCTCTCTCTCTCTCTACTGTGCAGAAAAGGGTCTCTCCCTCACACATATGAAGCCAGAAGCTGCTGAAACTTAAGCTGCAACTACAGAAGTAAATATTGACCTACGTGGACTAGAAGATCTCCTCATCTAAAGTGCACTGTAGGTTCATCTGAACCTCCTCTGAAAGCTGCAACTTTTGGTGGTGGAATCAAGTCAATCCGACGGACGATTTACAAGATATCGACTACCCTAGTTTGAAGCTGGAACCTGCTGAAACTGAAGTTGGAACTGCAGAAGTAAAGATTGACCTACGTTGAATAGAAGATCTCCTCATCTAAACTATGTTGTAAGTTAATTTTAACCTCCTCTGAAAGCCACAACTTTTGGTGGTGGAATCAAGTCAATCCGACGGACGATTTGCAAGATATCAACTACCCTAGTTTGAAGCCGGGAGCTGCCGAAACTGAAGTTGCAACCGCAGAAGTAAAGTTTGACCTGCGTGGACTAGAATATCTCCTCATATAAACTATGTTGTAGGTTCATCTGAACCTCCTCTGGAAGTCACAACTTTTGGTGGTGGAATCAAGCCGATCCGACGGTCGGTTTGTGAGATATCATCTGCCCTAGTTTGATGATGAAGCCACTAATGCTGATGTTGTTGATCTAGGGTTTGATACTGCTGATATGAATCAGATTTATTGTACTATTTCTCTCTGGTGAATTATTGAAGATAAAAGAAGATTTGATCAAAGGGTTTCCCCACACATTATGGGGTTTGTCCCTAGATAACCGCCACATCTTGTGTCTCTTGTCTTGGCTTGTTTTCTGTTGATTGTTTAATGATCTATCTGCACTTTACTTTATGTACATGTGATTGCTAATCTGTGGAATATAATAAGGAAAAGAAGTAAACTGTTATAAGCATAGAACATACCAAACTTAACACAGTGGTAGAAAAATTACATCCTCTCACTTGGGTAGGATACTACTTACCATAAATGGTAAGGATCAAAGCTATCCCAAGTCACCTCAACCCATTAGCTAGATGGGGAGGAACAATCCCAACAAGCCTATCTTGTGGGTAGGATGCCAACTGAGGTATACTCTGTCAAGTATCAAAGATGAAAATAGGTAGGATGCTACTTACCATGTGGTAAGGATCTTAGCTATCCTATTTCCAGATGGTAGGAAGGATACTAGTTACTGTAAGGTAAGGATCACAACTATCCTATTTTCCAGAGTTCCCTTAACCCTAGGAGCTCTCTGACTCAATTCCTCACCCCAGAAGCTTAGACAGGGGGGAAGAGCATAGCTCAATCTGCTCGATCAGTCAGAACCCTTATCCAAGAGGGTCAGATCCATTAGTCCAAGCTTCTCTCTAAAGACCAAGAACTTTCCTTTCAACAAAGCCCTAGTGAGTATGTTTGTTATATGCTCACCAATCAAAATATGATGGAGTCTCACAAATCCTCTTCACACCATGTCTCGAATATAGAGATACCTGATATAAATATGCTTGGACTTGTCATGAAATATGGGATTATATGCTAATCATATCCCACTCTTGTTGTCACAATATATGATTGTCGTATCTAGGACTTGCTCAAAAATCTATCCAAAGAGCTTCCTCAACCAAAATGCCTCACAGATAGGCATGTTAGCAATAATATACTCTACCTTGATTGTGCTCAAAGTTGCGGACTTCTATTTCCTACTCATCAAAGATATCATCATAGACCCTAAGCTAAAGTAGCACCCTGATGTGCTCTTCCTATCAATAACATTTCCAGCCCAGTCAGCATCAGTGTATCCATGGCATCTCACATCTCTGGTAGCATATCATAGAACAAGATTGATTGTCCCATGCACATATATCAATACATGCTTGGAAACAACCTAATGTGCATGAAGGGGTTGATTCATTAATGGAATCAAAGTGTTGATTGCAAATCATATGTCTCGACGAGTTCTTACGGGTAACATTAATGCCCAAATCAAATGTCAGTACTCAAAGGGGTTCACCAAGCCAAGTCCAACAACATCTCCGTATAACTTCTTAAATTTCATCTCCATCGGTGTCGCTAGGAAATTACGTTCTACCATTCCAAATATTTCTAAGAGCTTCATGACATATTTTCCTTGAGAAAGGAAAATCTCACTGGGTCTTTGCCACATTCTTAATCCCAAGAAGTAATGCATCAAACCAAGATCTTTCATCCCAAACTTGGAAGCCAACTCCCAACTACACTCAAGCATTAGAGGCTCACTACATGTCAAGAATAGATCATCAACATATGAAACCAAAATCAAAGGCATACCTTGGACCACTTTGAAGTAGAGGTTGGGTCAACACTACTCCTTATGAACCCAAGCTTCACTAAGTAACTGTCAATTCGAGAATACCAGGCTCGGAGGGCTTGCTTCAAACCATCTAATGCCTTATTCAACCTACAGATGTGAGTCTTCCTATCCTATACTTTAAATCACAGAGGTTACTCAACATATACTTTTTCTTGTAGTATGCCATGAAGAAACACAATCTTTACATCCATATGGTGAAGAATCCATCCTTGACTAGAAACAAGAGAAAAAATCGATTTAATGGTTGTGTAGTGGGAAACGGGTGCAAATATGACATCACAATCTTCTCCCTCTTTCTAGGAGAAACCTCTAGCCATGAACCTTTCTTTATACTTCTCAATGCTTCCATCAGCTCCATGCTTGATCTTGTATAACCACTTCAAAGTTATGACAAACTTCCCTTTAGGTCTTGGAACAACATCATTCTTCATAATAGACTCATACACTTTAGCCATGACATCCTTCCAAACCTATTATTTCACAACTTCTTCAAAAGTGGGAGGATTAGTCAGTATGATGGAGCTCATAGCTACAACATATCCCAGGTGCCGACATGGTTTCTTGCTTTCTCTAGAGGTTCCTTTGGCAAAAACATGTCTCTCAGCATCCTGTAATGTATCGCGAAGCCACAATGGTCTCTTCCTAGAAAGGGGATTAGTTGGAGGAGAATCCAAGGGGTCCATAGGCTTCATGGGATCATCATCAACATCTTTCTCTGGCTTGGGCACAGAAGGACCTTCTAGTAGGTCCATATATATATATATATACACACACTAAAGGCTTTATAATTTTCACAATATCCAATAAATGTACCTTTCTTTCTAGCTTCCAGATTTTTCCTCTTATCCTTCAACACATGAAAATATATGGGGTAACCAAATATCCTGAGATGTCCAATATCGAGCTTCACACCTGTGAACACTTCTTTGAGAGTTTTTATCCAAAGCTTGATGAGGAACCATGTTTTGTACATAAACCATTGTATTTGTAGCTTCTCCTTAAAGGAAATTCAACAACTTTTGATTATTTAACATAGCTCAAGGAACTTCCACTACAGACTTGTTCTTTCTTTCAGCCACTCCATTCTGTTCAACATTATAAGGTACAATAGTTTCCTTCTTTATTCTAGCCTTCTTACAAAATTCAACGAAATCATTTGATGTATATCCCCCACCATTGTTAGACTTGAAGACCTTGATATTCTTCCCAGTTTGATTTTCTATCAGCACCTTGAAGTCCTTGAACATGTCAAAAGCCTCATCCTTATGCTTTAAGTAGAATATCCTTGTGTTTTTGGAGAAGTCATCAATAAATATTATGTAGTAAAGATGACCACCAAGAGAGTGCACTAGCATGGATCTACATAGGTCAGAATGAATGAGTTGAATAATATCATTATTCTTGTTCTTGTTGGAGGGGAATGGTCCCCTTGTCTTCTTTCCACTGGCACATCCCAAACATACTCCATCATGACTAGCTTGAACATCAGGCATCCCAAAACCAAGTTCTCTAATTTCGGTAGGGCTTCATAATGTAGATGTGCCAACCTTCGGTGCCATAACTCACTTTGATGACTGATGTCATGGACCATTTCTAGCATAGGTCTTCCACTGACTCTATAAAATCCTTCAATTTTATATCACAAGGTAAAAGCATCTCTAATGCAACATTCCATAGGCCAAGTGAGGATTTTTCCTCTTATGAAGGCTACTCTCATCCCTTTTTCTTCCAAGGAAAATATAGAGACCAAGTTATTCTTTATTCCCAAAACATACATCACATCATGAAGAATAATATATTCACTAGAGTCCAAATGAAATTTGGCAGAACCAAAACCCTTTATAGGATGAGTAGAGTTGTCTCCAAGGATGATTTTGAAATTTGTCTCCCTCTCAACCAAGTTTGAGAGGACTTCTGAGTATCTAGAGAAGTGTCTAGAAGCCCCACTATCTACCAACCAACTATCATATGAATATGGAGGGGAAGAACTAGAAGGAGCAGTAATAAGAATATATCCAAATTGACTAGCAGTTGCATTATTTTCATACATGGAGTTCCTAGACCTCTTATGAGGACAGTGGTCTTCTTCTTGATCATCTGGAGCATACCTTCTTATTCTATCATCCACTCTTCTTCTATCATCTCCTCTTCTTTGATCATCACATCTTCTTCTATCATTGAACCTATCGTTTTTGAAGCCACGGTTGGAACTTGGAGCATTCCTCTTTTCCAGGTATTCTTCGACATAGTGACTATACTTGTGGCAGTTGTAGCACTCAAATTTTTATAATTCCCTTTTGAATATTCTATTGTAGTCCTTGGAATTTGGAGGAGGTATTTTATGTGGTCTCCCTCTTCCTTTCTTCCTTTTTTATTTGGTAGTGAATGCAAAGGGTTCTCCTTCTTCATGCTTCTAAATCCTTCCTCTGACAATCATCCCAGTCTCCTATTGAGTGCATTTACCAATGAACTCGTCAAATGACAAGAGTATATTATTGTTTCTTATAGTAGTAATGAAGATTTCCAAAATAGGAATAAGACCTTAAAGAGTCACCATCTCTCTGTTAGATATAGGCTCTCAGGCAATTTGCAATTGATCCCTTAGGCAGGATATCCTCATGACATAGGATTGCACAAATTCTCCCTTGTTCATTTCATGTCCTTGAGTTGATTTTTCAAGGAGAGGATATGATTCGAGTTGATGACCCCATACATCCCAACCAACTTATCATAGATATCCTTAGACTTCTTCAAGTTTCCAACATAAATAACTAAATGATCTTGCAAACCATCAATGGGAATTTTCTTAGCTTTGAGCTCACCTTTCTTGTACTTGGATTTGGTAGCAATAAGAGCATTTTCTGGAGGTACACGAACTTTTTCTTCCAAATATTCCAAGACATCATTTTCATCCAATATCACTTCCAACTTGATCTTCCAAGAAAAAGAGTTTTATGAGTTACCCAGCTTCTCATAATCCTTGAAGTAAGACGTAGAAATCTTAACCAATTCAAAAAGGCTCTTTTAGTGTCTTCCAAAGATGTTTTCTCTTGTCTCTTGTCTCCTTGGGCTTGTTTTCACCTTAGCTCTAATTCCATGTTACTTTTCCACTGTTCTATGCTATTACAATCACTTTAGCCCAATTATTTCTTCAATTAACAACTAAATTAATCATCTAATGATCAATAGAAATTGTTGATAGAACAATAAATGCAATGTACAATAGAAGACAATTAAGAGCAATAAGAAGAGACACCAAATTTAGTCAAAGATCAACGAAAAACCCCACAACGGGGAAAACTCTTTCAAATTCTTCTTCTTATTAAATTTTCATAAAATGTTCAACTGAGAGAGTACAATGATCCAATGCACCAATCAAGAGTCAAAGGTCAACAACTTTGACTTTCCAATAAAGCAATATTTAAAATCCAAGAGATGAGACCAAAAGTCTAATCTAGTTAAATTGTCAAATATGGTCAAAGTCAACAACAATCAACAATAGTCAAAGATGCCCTAACTAGTCATAAGTCAATGGTCAAACAACCTCCCAATCAGCTCAGTCAAAGGTCAAAATACTCGTCCTCCTTAGCTGGTCAAAAATCAGTTAAAACTTCCATAATCAATTTGGTCAAACTTGGTCAACAGAGAGAGAAAGTATGCAATCATATATGTAGTCAAAGTTCCCAACAAACCTTGATTTTTGTGCCAAAGAATTCGGCCTTCGAAATTAGTCCAAAATGCCAAGTCAAACCATGCCAAATCTCAAAAAGGTTAACATTGGTCAAAGGTTGGTCCAAGATAGATTTCAACCCTCTTGAAATTCTCTCTCTCCTACCCACACATGTGAGAATATGACCTTCAATTTCATATTGTATGAACCTCTAAAGAGAAGAAGAAGATGTGTTATATGTGTGACCAAATGAGGTGCCATTGAGCTATATTTATAGGCGTTGGAGGTGACTCGATTTATCTTTAAATTTGACCTGAACATTTGTGCACATGTGGGTTTTCACATTAAAAATATATTTTTCCTTGACCAAATTAAATTCTTCCAAGGAAAAAGAGGGCCTTCTCTAGATGAGGAAGGTTTTCCAAAGGAGGGAATTCATCCTTGAGTTGCCAAATTAACAATACCCTTCAATAATATGCATAATAACGCTTTAAATTTTTTGATCTTTCTTTTAAAATATAATATACTCATTACTATGACTTGTTTACTTTGTAGGTACATGCATAATTTTTACCCAAAGTCTATTTGAGTTATTGTTCTCGAGTTGGGCGAGGTTCTACTTCCACTTATTCATCTCCTTTAACAGGTCATAGTTCTTCCATATTTTGGTCTATTCTTCTGCATGGACAATAATTACTTTTTTTTTAATACCAAATTCCATTTACTGGAATTATATATTAAATTCTTAATGCCCTGTGTGGCATTTTGTTCCTTCAGAACTAAAGTTTCTATAAAGGCCATGTGCCTCCATTATATAATATTATAAGCTTTCTTAATAAACATTAACCTTGTATATACTTAATATGAATTTTAGAAACTTGCAATGACTTTTTTCTATATTTTACTTGTTTACGATTGTCTTGCAAAGTTCTCGGAGCTCCTATATGGTTTTCTTTTAAATATTTAACAACATAATGCTTTCAGTACAATATATTTATAACTCCTTTTTGCTCAATTCTCCCGTGTCTTATATTAGTTATAGATTTAGACTACAAATCCTTATTAAGAAGTATTTTATATAATGTGTTTAGCTCTAAGAATTTGTTCACTGAAATTCTACCACGCTTGTCTCTTTAAGCACCACTATTCTTTTAATTATTTGAACATGGTTTTCCTTGCTGCAACTTCATATATATATATAGTCTTTTTGTATGAATTTTCGTTTACACTTTTAGACAATATATTTGTCATAAACTAATTCTCTAAAACTTGTACCAGTCTATCCAAAATGAACATATAATCATACATGTATCTAATTTCATATTTTCCTTTTCGCTAAGGAAAAGTTAATTTCTCTATTTAACACTTTTGAATAAATGTTTGTCTTCTATGGTTAATACTGCACAACATGGACAATAATCTTCTTCTTCTTCTTCTTCTTCTTTTGGTTCAGCTTGTGTAAACATTCTCAAATAATTTACAATAGTATTTATTCCTTTCTTTTACACAATTTTTATTATTTCTAGCTACATTGTACAGAACAAGCAATTAAAGATAGTTTACAATATTTAATCAACAATCATTTTACTTTCACTATTTGCAAGTGTAAATAAACACATATCTACTTTATGTTCTCTTGTCAAAACAATAATTACAAAGGTTTGAAATATCGACTTGAAAACATTTTTTTTTTGGGAAATTAACAGTCAAGTACTTGGCTCCTCCCTAACCTTGACACAACAACCTTCTAGTGTCCCCCCAAGCAAAACTATGCTTGCAATTCTTCTTCGATCTACTACTTCTTGATCCTCTTAAGTCTTTATTCTAATCTCAAAATAATGAAACAAAATCAAGTAAAAAAACATATATTCTCTCATCTACCACTCTTTTTGTGGTTAATAACTTCCTCCACCTCACCAACATGTGGTAGGCAATTTCTTCTCATTAATGATCTCTTATTTCCCACTCTTGAGGACAAATCCATATCTTCTAGGAAACAATTAATTGACCAATATCATAATTTTTCTCAATTAATTCTAATAATTCAGATTAGATTCCTAGGACTTATTGATGGGTAATAATATTTCCATAATAAATTGCAACCTTTTTCTCTTTTAGCCATTTCTACTCAACAATTAATTTCCCAGATTTACAAAAATAAAAACATCTTAGTTACAACTTTACAACCAATTATTATCAGTAAAAATTTACTGATAACTAAAATATTCACTTGTATTTCAATGTGCCTTACTTAACAAAAACACAATTATGCACATTTAATTAAAAAAATTATCAAGCCAAGGGATATCACTAATAGATTCCTGATACCCAAAATAGATAATATCTTTGATCAAATGAAGGAAGAAGTAATTTTCTTGAAAATCGATCTACAATCTAGATACCACCAATTGAAGGTTAAGGAAGGCGATATCCCAAAAACTGCCTTTCAAACTTAGTTCTGACACTATTAGTTCGTAGTAGTCTTGTTTGGTTTCACCAAAGCACCAACAATGTTCACGATTCTCATGAACGACGTGTTCTCAAGGTATCTAGACCACTTTGTGCAAGTCTTTCTAGACAATATTATTGTGTATTTCAATAATAAGGAGGAGAATGAAGGTCATTTAAGGGTTATGTTAACATGCTTAACGGAAAATAAGTTATATGGAAAACTGTCAAAATTCTCTTTCTTCTAGAAGGAAATTCATTACCTTAGGTACATCATCTTAGGATAATGGATTTTAGTTGACCCAGAAAAGGTGAAGGCCATGATGGATTGTCCAACACCAAAAAATGCTCATGAAGTGTGTAGGTTCATAGAGCTAGTAGGTTATTATCGAAGGTTCGTGGAGGGGTTTTTGAAGATTACGAAACCCATCGCCATATTATGACACACGGGGGTTAGATATGAACGAATAGATGAATGTGACATTGCATTCACTAAACTAAAGAGATTACTAACTAGTGCATCAATCCTTTGAGTGCCTCACATGAAGGAATTCATAGTTTGCACGGATGCTTCGAATCAAGGATTAAGAGTGATGTTGATGCAAGAAGGAAAAGTAATAGCTTACACATCTAAGAATTTGAAGAAACATGAAGAGTTGTATGCTACCCATGACTTAGAATTAGGAGTAGTGATGTTAGTTTTGAACTTGTGGAGACACTACCTCATTGGGAGAAGTTTTGAGTTAAAAAATGATAATGAGAGCCTGAAGAACATTCAATGAGAGATATATGAATGATAGGTAGAGGCATTGGAGTGAATTCACGAGTGAATACGACTTTGGAATTTTGTACATCAAGGGAAAGGATATTTTGGTGGTTGATGCACTAAGTAGGAGATGATAAAACTTCTCCTAGTACACTTGAGGGTCAATTTGAGGGAGTGTGTGTTGGAAAAACTCTTTGAAGATAGTTTGTATTTGAATGTTACATTAACAATTCAGAGTGGGAAATAGATAGAATCAAAGTTTGAGTTCTATTTCCTTGAACTAGATGGATTATTGATATTTCAAGGAGAATTTACATCCTTAAGGGAGTATACAGAGAACCATCCTTAAGGAGTCACATAGAGAAATCTACTATGTAAATCCTAGTGTGAAGAAGATGTATGCATACATGAAGGAACTCTTCTTTTGGGTAGGAATGAAGCATGGTGTAGTCATTTTAGTTGCCAAGTTTCTTGAATGTTAATGACTGAAGGTTGATCTTTCCCACCCAACTAGACTCCTAAAACTGCATAACATCCCTATGTTTAAATGGAAGGTCATTTCTAATAATTTTATTGTGGGTTTTCCACTCACATCACAAAGGCACAACATTATCTTGGTTGTAGTTGATAAGCTGACCAAAAGTGCCCATTTCATCCCTCTGAGAGACACTTATGATGTTACCAATGTGGCATGAGTGTTTATAAGTAAAGTTATTCAACTACATGGGTTACCCACAAAGATCATTTATGATAGAGACTCTTACTTTACATCTAGATTTTGAATAAGTCTACAACCAACATTGGGGAATCAGTTGAACTTGAGCATTTCATATCATCCATAAACAGATGGGAAAACTAAAAGAGTAAATTACATTATGGAAGAATTCCTTAGAATGTATGTTATGGATAACCAGACTCAATGGAAAACATACCTACCACTGGTAGAGTTTTCCTACAATAATAGTTACCATAGTTCAATTAGGAAGCTCTCTATGGAAGGTCATGTGAGACACCATTAAGTGGGGAAAGGTTGGAGGACAGAGTAATAGTAGGGACAAAATTAGTCAAAGAAATGGAGGAATAAGTACGATAGATTCGATAAAGGTTAAAGTAAGCATATGATAGAAAAAAGAGTTATTATGATGCATATAGGACTGATCAGAGTTATCAAGTTGAAGACCAAGTTTTTATTTGTATCTGACCCAACAAGAGCGACATTAGGTTTGGGAGAGGGACAACGAAGTCACTCTTGATTTATAGGACCTTTTAAAATCAGATAGAAAATTGGACCAATTTCCTATTGTCTTGTATTTCCACCCAAATTGCAATAAAATATTGATGTTTTTCATGTATTTGTTCTACAAATTTTTGTTTCTAATGACACTACAATAAAACAGGAAATCTGTGTCAAATTTAGCGCTAGATTTTAATGCATTTTTTTAACAATTGGGATGAGCAACTTGGTGATAAATCTGGCTCTATTGTACAAATTTTAAAGCACCCTTTTTTGCACTTGATTTTGAATCATTTTTCATGCTAGATTTTGCAACCTTTTTTACACCAGATTATACATCATTTTTTGTGTCAAATTTTGCACCAAGATTTGCATATGATTTTATGACAGGTTTTGCTTCTAGTTTTGTACCTTTTTTTGCATCTATTTTTCATCATTTTTTGCTTCCTATTTTGTGTCATTCTTTGATTCCATTTTTGCTCCATCATTTGCATCAAGTTTACACTATCTTTTGCATCCAATTTAGCACCTTCTTTTGCATCCATTTTGTGACAATTTTTGCATCGAATCTTACACTAGGTTTTGTGTCTTGTATTGCACTAGTTTTTGCTTCTAATATTGCACCTTTTTTTGCATCTAGTTTTGCACCTATTTTTGCATCTAGGTTTGCACTTGCTTTAGTGCCTATCTTTGCACCATATATTGAATGTTGAATTTGATTTAGCATCAAATTTTGCATCCATTTTTTTGCCCATTTTTGAATGTTTTTTTGGACCATTTTTTATGTCCACTTTTGCGTTTAATCTACCTCCCTTTTTCACATCCCATATTGCACCATATTTTGCATCATTTGTTACATCCAATTTTGTATCGTTTTTAAATAATTTCTTGCATCCAATTTTACACCCTTTTGAGAATCTAAATTTTCATCTATATTTGCATCCTATGTTAAGTCATGTGTTGTGTCAACCTTTGCATCCCATTTTTTGTCTAATGTTACATTAAATTTTGAGCCATTTTTTATGTCCACTTTTGCATTTGTTTTTACACCAATTTTTTCATCACTTTTTGCATCCACCATTGCATCTCAATTTGCATCCAGTTTTGAGCTATTTTTATACTCATTTTTTGCACCCTTTTTTTGTGTCTACTTATGTGTCCATTGTTTCACCATTATTTATGTCCATTTTTTCATCCAATTTTGCATCTTTTTTTGTGTCTAATTTTACATCATTTTTGCCATCCAAATTTGCATCCTTTTTCTGCCTCATTTTGTGTCCACATTTGCCTCTCATTTTGTTTCTAAGTTTGAGTCTAAATTTGCATCTAATTATACATCATTTTTGACATCCAATATGGTGTCCTAGGTTTGACATCTAATTCTACTCCCAATTTTGCATCCATGGTTACATCTTCATTTATATTTGCATTTGGCTTCTTGTGTAGAGTGTACTTTTCTTTCCATTTGTGATCCCCTTTATGAATTCATTTTACTAATTTCAATTGCATAGTGAAATATATCACTATTTCTAAATATCATTAAAGAAGATATCACAATTCATTATGACCCCCTTTATGGATTCATTTTACTAATTTCAATTGCATAGCAAAATATATCACAATTTTTAAATATCATTAAAAAAGATATCACAATTCAAATTGATAACAATGTTTGTAAAGAAATTTAAGGGAAATTGACAGCATCTATCCAAAAAAATAGCAATGTCATCATATACAATAATTCTCTATCAAAAAATCATTAACAAATTATAATTTACATATATGACTATCAAATCAACACTCGATGCATATATCATTATTCCAAAATAAATTCACATCCACACAAAAAAGGAACCTTTGGTCACCTATTCCCATGACCCAAAGGAATAATAAGAATATGAAGAGATTCA
Source organism: Pinus taeda (assembly GCA_000404065.3). Taxonomy (NCBI): domain Eukaryota; kingdom Viridiplantae; phylum Streptophyta; class Pinopsida; order Pinales; family Pinaceae; genus Pinus; species Pinus taeda. Next base: position 176,334 of record APFE031435201.1, read on the forward strand.
AGATGTTGGCCATAGTCTATGACTACTAAGAATTCTCAGCAAGAAATCCATATTACCTAACGTCATGTCAATTACTTTTCCAATTAGAGGAAATCTCAACTCAAAAATTGCCACCTAAGAAAAATTAAGAAATTAATAAAATAATGTCATGTAAACTTTTTTTAATATATCACTTTTAATTATTTTACTTTTATCAAATTTACCCAAATATATGTCACTTTAATCAAATAACTCTATCTATGTTATATTTAAATTAATTTATGAACACAAGATTTAATAAAATTTGGTAATCTAAAATTTAATACACTGTTTTTAATTTATTATATAAATTCCTAAATATGACAAACAAAGTTAGTCATTAATAAAATTTGATTAAAATTAAAAACATTTGTTTTAACCATAAAATTTTTTATATAAAAAAGAATATGCACGAAAATAATTTTTATATAGAATTTATTCAATTAATGATAGTATGAAAAATATAATGTTCTCAAAGGTTATTAAGCATTTACTACATACTGTTTACTATTGCTTTATTATACTTTTTTGCTTACATATTTTTTGAAGTGTATCTATTTTTTTTTTGTAAAGCTTGGCAGGTTCATCCATTTCTAATTATATATTAGGCAAATTTACACCACACAGATTTACTGGGTGGCCTCAACTTGCCCCGAGGGGAAACCAAGTCTGTTGGCCACCGGTTAGCATTATAAGCCATCCAAAAACAAAATTGCTTCAGCCTTTCTAGCAAAGCAAGGTAAGTCTCACTCTCGTGTCCAAATACTATATAACTATAACAACTGACATATGAAACATGAAATTTAAAAGCTACCTGCATAAACAAAAACTAAGCATGGTGAATCTAGTCTTTCTGGGCATTCTGCTCATCAGAGACAGAGCTACAGGAGTAGGACCTTCAGCAATTGTTCCTAGCATTCCATACATCTCCAAGTTGCAAGGGATGTGACGGTTAATACAATCCATCCTGATGTCCTGTTTTTGCAGCTGAGATAGGATTTCTCCATGTCTTTTTTATAACTGGGTAGGCCTTGCATTGTGACTGCCATCCCCACAAAGATTTGTTCCATCACTTTGTGAAGCAGACTTTTCATCAAGAAGTACAAGTACAGGGTGTGTTTGAACTACGTAATTCTACCTCGTGTATTCCCTGGATCAGGAACCATCGTCCTCCAGTCTTCTATCTCCTTGTCTGGTTCACTTTCCTCTTTTATCTCTACTTCCAGTCGTCAATCAGCTTTCAGATGCCTTCATCCGTTTCATCCTAGTATGTGTTGTTGCTGCTGCTATGAGGTGCTCAATAGGCTTACTGGCCCTGAAACCTTCCATCATGCTCGGTCTCTTAGCTGCTCGGTGGGCCGGGCCCCTACTGCCACGACCACACCCTCTCTTTGTTAGGGCCATACCCTATTCAGTGATGCCTTGTGGACAGTCAAACAATGTTAGTTCCATCAACCCATTCGCATCATCTTGATGCAACTATTCATACCACGCCTCTCTGTCATGTTTCACCTTCTGCGGGTTAAGGTATCCCAGTTCCCACAAGTGGCCAGGGGAATTAGGTTTCGAGCGCGGTTCCCCGAGCTCCTCACAATGCCCCTCCCCCTTGCCATGGTGCAATTACCTATCATCCCACTGTAGCTAGAGCTAAGCCTTCAGGCCCGTCCGGAGCCTAGCTCTGCGATTACTATCATACCTGAATGCAACTCCCTCAACCAGTAGCTACCGCCATGGTTATGCTTGCTCCTTTGTTCCATATACTACCCAGGGTCCCTAGTTGCAGCCTTGTTACCATGCAGATGTAGATGACAGGGTTTTCTCAGCAAATTACTGACATAGTTAATATCCTGACCCCCTGCCCGCGACTCTTTCCTACCTCTCCCTTCACCACTCAGCCCCCCAAACATGGCACGCCCATTATCTCCTGTACCGTTGGTCTGAGCAGCTAAGTAGGGGCCTGTGTCTCTGCTCGACCCAGCATTACCAATGTTGCTGCCGAGACTCTGACTTAAATGTGATAAAAACAAAATGCAAAGCCAGGCCATGGCCCTCCCTGTCCTCCCTCTGTTTCTCCCATATAGTGCTAAGCCACATTGGGACGGCCTCTTGCCCCTCCCTTCCCCCCAGCGAAACCCCCACCAGCTCATGTAATTGATGCAGGAACCCAACTAGATCATAGAAATGAAATAGGAACAAGACCGAATTACATACCAGAGAACAGATGCTAGCCCGCAGCCAAGGTGCCTTCGCCCCTCTTCAACTCTGAGACGCCTTCATTCTCCACTACAATTTTCTCATGCCCGACACATCAAATGCCATTCCCATCTCCGCCACCCCACCTTATTCCTGTCTCTGCCACCTTGCTAGCCCACTGACCATGCATTCATGGCTAAGGACACAACACCCCCTGCCTTGAGCATGTGGGGGGCGACAGTAGTTATCTTCCTTGTACTAACCATATCAAATCGAAGGCCTGTCGCCTATGACACCCTCTCTCATCATCCCGATCGGGAGAAAGTGTATCTATTTTAATTTAATATATATATATATATTATATATATATATTATATATATATATATATATATATATATATATAACTTCTTATTTCTAATAACATAAATAAAAGAACATATAAAATATTAAACACATATATTAATATAAATAATTCCAAAAACAAAATGCATACAATTGTATAATTGACATGTTTAAATAATAAAATATTATAATTTCACAACACGTCAGTTTTTTATATCACATCAAACATTTCTTGCTTTTGGTATTAAGGTTATGCGAACCATGTATAACTCTTTAGGATTATTCTGAGCTATGACTATAGATCAATTATTTCTGCAACAACAATATCTTCTTGTTAGTCATTGGTACACATGGTTGCATGCCAACCACAATATCTTCTTGTTAGTCATTGGTACACATGGTTGCATGTCAACCATTTTTATTTCTAGAAAGAAAAAATTGTACCTTGTTATTTAAAAAAGAAATCAAATGTTACATACATATACATAGCCGAATAGGTCCAAAAATTAGTTCAAAATTTCACACAGGTCTCATTCTTACCTTATATAATGAAAGCGAATATGGAAAAACCAAAATTTTCATCATTTTTAAAAGTCATTTCAATTGTAATTTTTATTTTGGTCTTCTATCCTAATATTTAATCACTTCAATCAAGGATATAGGTAACATGATGGCATTAACAACACTTCATTGGTGCATATGTGGAACATCATCATATCACATCTTAATAAGTGTGGCTTGTTGTATAACATATTAGAGATGTTATATTATAATGTAAGTTATATGACATATTAGACATTTTATAATATAATGTAAGTTGTTACTTTGATTTGTAGTGATGTTTAACATTTTTTTATTGATAAAGAGATTTTTTGAAAAGAGGAATGGGTTAATAATTGGTGGAAAGGATAAATTAATTATTTTAAATATGATATCTTTTAATATCATGGAATATATATTTACCACTAAATTCAAGATCCCAATTTTTCTAATGCACCATCCAATAGATAATGTCACTAATGTGATGCTAAAATAATGTAACAATATTGTTTATTTTTTAATTGGCCAAACATAGAAAATACAATAATGAAAAACAACCACTATGACTCCTATCATATACAAAGAAAAAAAGTGGCATTAGGAAAAAAATGGATGAGCCATATCACTGAGTAGATTGAAGTTGTTGTTTTTTTATTCTACTGATCTATATAAATAATAAAATATTATAGATGACATTTCGATGCCCCATGGGGATATTTCCATTCAAAATGTTGAACGAGAGCTCTAAGAATATCAGACTTCTGCAACTACTAAGTTGATTTGATATCTCTCATTTTAATTAGTTTTTGAACAAACTAAGCTTCTTCAAATGAAAGAGATGTCCCAATGGAACTAGGATATGAGTGTAGAACGAATTTCTAGAAAGATCAAATGAGTGGAGAAATGAAAAATTGATGAGGGGATGAAAAATAAAGCCTTCCATATCCCTGGAACTGAGGTCGAGAGTGACCACTCTACGTGGATGGCAATGGCTGCATGTAATACTAGTCCAGTTGCACAAAGGGACTTCAACACTCCAATAGGCCATAGAATTATGAGGATCCTTGGTGACGAGCTTCTTAAATTCCAAGAGGGATTCCAAATCACGAGAGAAAAGAAAAGTGTGTCCAAAATTTTGATTGCTACATTTTCAAAATAATCTAATGTCACCCAATTTTTTCACAAAAAAAAAAGACAAAATTAGCTAAACACTTTTGGTTGCTGAATTTTTCAAAATATTCTAATGTCGCCCAACTTCTCTTCAACAATTTATTCATGGATATGAAAAATAAAAACCCATTAAAACACAAAGAAAGTGTGGCCGAAGAAGGCTTTACCATTGGTTATGGCGATTGCATTCTTCGATTGTGGCAACGTTGCTTACCGCCTAGTGCAAACAAATGATCAATTATGGAATTGTTGCTTAGCTACAAACAAAATGATCTTCGATTATGGCATTGTTGCTCAGCTGCAAACAAATGACAATCTTAATTAAATGAAGTCATCCCTTATATTTTTCTTCCCAAAAAATTCAAAAAGCGGGAAATGATGAAATTATTTTGAAAAATGTATTTCTTAAAATGAAAAAGTGGAAAATATTAAAAAAAATTATTCACATTTAAAAAAAAAGATTGGAAAAATATAATTTCTAAATTGTAAAAAGAAAAAATATCAAACTAAATTTGAAATGAGAGTTTTAAAGTAATATAGCAATGTAAACTTTGAAACGGGAACTCTAGCCAAAAAAACATTAAAAACAGTGCTAAAAACGAAAAGTGTGTATACTGGAACAATGGTTTTTTTTTAGGGTCAATTTTCAACCTTTTTAAAAAATGGCAGTAAAACCGATTTTTTTTGTGCAAAACGCAGTTGTTTTTGAGGAAAAAACCCGACTAATGTTTTTGGTAGAATAACATTTTTCTTTTCTAGGTATAATTTCAACATTTTTTAATAATGACGATAAAGATAAAATAATGGCATCTGAAACACATTAAAATTCTATTAGTTTTCATCCATGTTGTTAAAAATATAATAACATGACACTAAAGATCACTAAATTTCTATTTGTTTTCAACCATAACATTAAAGATACAAAAAAATTGGAAAATTTTCAACCATAAAATTTAAAAAACCATGACATTATGAACAAATTACATGGCTAAATTAATGAAAATGTCATTACTTGTAGATTGAATGAAACATACATTATATCTCTAAGTTATTGTTGCATTGTACATATTCTAAACAATAAAAATCATCATAATTAAAACATATAATCCAACAAACATAAAAATGATTCATAACTTCATTTAACACCATATGGAAATCAAAATTTTTATTTCAAGATACAATACAAACATCAGTTAAATAAACTGTCTTAGACAATTATTCAAAATCACTCATATTTTCTTGCACACCATCAGAGTTCACATCTTCAAATGAATGACTGGATGCAGATGAAGATGTTCTATATTCTTCTCTTTCATCAACTAGTGCTCCATCTGAGTCCACATGCATGCCCATCATTTCAGGTTTCAAAATTCTTTTGGATCTATGACTACTTTCAACAGACCCCCATCTCAACATTGTTCCTTCTAGTAAAAACCTCTTTATAATCTCTATCGTCTTGAAGTGAAGAGTTCCTCTCTTTGTCATATTGAAGTCATAAACAAGTATGTCAACATCCTCTAATTTTAACAAGTCTGTGCAACGACGATTTATATTTGTACCCTTTCTTTTTCTCTTTCCGCTAATTTTTTTATCAACTATCATATTTGGCATATACACACCATTGAATGGGCATGTATTTGTGGTATACCAATGTACTTCCACACCTACAACATCTTCATTTTCCATAATGACTTTTATAACCTTAGAAACCTAGAATGGATAACTATTGGGATCTCCATCTGCTAGCACTGCGATCATGCAACCCTCCTTAATATCTTGTACTGAACCCCTATAAAGGTCTTCCATGGCTTCACGTTGTGCATGAGATTTTATGGAACTAATATACATTTCTCTTTTCTCTGCCTGTGAAGAATTAATAATACCTTGAGATTGTTGCTATTCAACAATGTTTCTTTCCTCATGTTCATTTGACACATTTTGTGGCCAAAGAAATGGATTTTTCAAAGGTATATCTTTATTTGTTGTTCTTCAAATGGTATCACTTTGATTATTGAAAAAAGACTCCCACCAAACTGAATCAGCAATATCAAAGTACTCATATGTATACCTAATACATTTTTAAATTTATTATAGGCAATCAAAATAATTTATATCTCTATTATGCCTGCGTGCATTATGAACTTCAACAACTAATTGTAATAACAATATATCTTATGCATATATTGCATGATCTGGAATGAACTTCAAAAATGCCAAACCTGATGATGGTGCCCATTCTGCAGTAGTTGAATACTTCTTGCCCCATATTAGTGTTTTTCCATCAATTTTTTTTTATAATAAATTGATATTGGAAGCTAATGTCATTAAGTTTTTCAATGCATTTCTCCTCACCATGCGATCCCATAATAAACCTTCGCATGTCAACAGTTTCTTCAAACACATCAAAAGTAGGGTCTCACATGTATGACTTCTTAATACATTCAATTAATGATGGCAAGCTCTCAACTTCCTTCCTCCTCAATATGACTGAAAAACAATTGAACATCTGATCAATTTGGTCATGACTGTGCCCAACAAGAAGGAAACCAACCTTTACCTTCTGAAAAATTCTCAATTCAACAAGCATATTTAGATATAAAAAAACAATCTGATTTTTGTTTTCATGACAAGTGTTGTCCAATTGTAGATACAAAACTTTAGGAAGATTATGAATAATTGGAGCTGTGAAGTATACCCTTGCCAACATTTTCCCATTGAAGACCATACAACTGACCAAGTGATACTGAATAAAATTTTCCTCTTATAAATTTTTGAGTGTGCGAGCAAAATGTGGTAGAAGTGTTTTCTTCTAGTCCATACCATCAATTATCAAACCCAAATATTTATTTGGATTATCATAACACTTCTTTTGATGCTTGTACACCTTTTTCCTTTCACTTGTTTGTTGTTCACAATGCTCTTGAAATTCTTTGACAGTGGAATCTACACAACATAAAAGAAAGTCATTAAGAAATACGTTTTCATAGTTGATAACTATACAATTTTAAAAGTTAAAGTTATGAATCCTTACCACTTTTTGACCCTTCACATTTATCTCTTTTTTATTTAAGAGAAGCACATGTATTGCATATCCCCACCTTGTCTTCTCAGGAATACGAACATTATTGAATTTTTCTTCCATATCTTCACAAAATATTGATATGTAATAAATCGACCATGTCCCTCAACACCTTCTGCATATTCTTTGTATAAATTGTATATTTCTCGTCTTGAGAAATTATTTGGAATATGTATTGTCTCTCTATTTGGCATACACTCTCCATGCTTTGAAAATAATTCTTTCATCCATGACATTGTAGTATTTGATAATGGTCCAAACTGTCGTTTATGACGTACTTCTAAATAAAATGTGGGGTCCTTTTCCAAATTTTCTTAGATTCTTGACAAACAAAAATTACCCATTGAATGAAACATTTTGAAAGCACTTCTACAGATAAATAAAGACCCAATATGATAATCATAACCTGACAATGTGGATTGCATGCACCCCACTAAATATGAATTTTGCATGCTTTTATTCATTGACAAATATCTCTTCCTTTTCTCTAATGCAAACTTCAAATCCATATGTTTCAATCAATATTTTTGACAACATTCACTTGAAATAAGAGCATTAATATAAATTATTCTCATCAGATATTCTGCTCTACCCCTTGTATAACTAGAACATCCTAGATTGATACGAAAATTTCTTCTCCTACTCCTCTATACAATATTTCCTAGCAACATCTCCATCATTGGATCATCATTTGTATAAGCATTTTCATCATCATTATGAGGAACGTTATCCTCGCTATGATCATCTGTGCTTTTGAAATACTAACTTGGAGGATATTGTTCATCTGCCCTTCTTCAGTGCTACCCTCATAGTCCTTAGAATTAGGACTAAATGGAAAATTTGACTCGAGGTTTATTGGATATTTTTCATCATGTGCATTGTCATTGTTTCTCTCATAGTCCATAGGATTAGGACTATGTCGAAAATGTGACTCTTTACTTACTGAAATTTCTTCATCTTGCCCTTCGTCACTGCTTCTCTCATAGTCCTTGGGATTAGGACTAAGTGATTCATCATGTCCTTCATCACTACTGCTCTCATAGTCCTTAAGATTAGGACTAGGTGGAAAATGTGACTCTCGATTTATTGGAAATTCTTCATCCTAACCTTCATCAATGTTGTTGTCATAGTCCATGGGAATAGGACTATGTGGAAACCACAACTCTTTATTTATTTGAAAATCTTCATCATTTCTACTCTCATAGTCCATAGGATTAGGAATAAGTGGATCCATAGGATTAGGACTAAGTGGACAACATGACACTCTTCATTTGAAATGATTCATCATCTTCTTCATCATTGTTGCTCTCGTAGTCCATAGGATTAGGACTAAGTGGACACCATGACACTCTATGCATTTGAAATTCTTCATCATGTTATTCATCACCATTGCTCTCATAGTCCATAGGATTAGGACTAAGTGGACACTGACACTCTATTCATTTGAAATTCTTCATTATGCTCTTCATCATTGCTACTCTCATAGTCCATAGTATTAGGACTAAGTGGACACCATGACACTCTATTCATTTGAAATTATTTATTATGCTCTTCATCACAGTTGCTCTCATAGTCCATAGGATTAGGACAAAGTGGAAACTGCGACTTAATTTATTTGAAAATATTCATCATGTTCTTCATCAGTGTTGCTCTCATAGTCCATAGGATTAGGACTAAGTGGAAACCGCGACCCTTTATTTATTTGAAATTCTTCATCCCATCTTTCATCAATACTACTCTCATAGTCCGTAGGATTAGGACTAAGTGGAATATTTGACTCTCTATTCATAGTGGAGTAATTTCTGTTATATTCATCAATATGAATATAGTTGTTACGCAACGAAGATGTTGATGCTTCACAAAGTGAAACTTCACTATTAGAAGAATCCATGCCTTTCAAATAGAAGAGGTTGAATGGTACAAATGCACTCTCTCCTAATGATAATATATAGGTTAAATAATGAAAAATTCCCTCCAAAAATTTTGTTTTATGTATTTTACTCCATAATTTTCTTCTACAATTTATTGAAATTTTTTAACTAAAATTTTATTATGAAATTAATCTTTTAAACTAAATCTTTATATTAACATCGTAAACTAAATCTTTCACCTAAATAATTTTTTTACTTAAACTATATAATATTTACTAAACAATTGAATTTTTTTTTTACTTTTTATTATATTTTCTATCACACATTTAAAATAAATTGCTATATCGCCATAACACGATTTATATGTTAAATTTTTATAAAAATTAAATTAATACCACATTCACCATGCAGTAAAACAATTCTGTAATGTTCGCTTTATCATAATTTACTATATCTCCATAACGAGATTTATATTTTAAAGTCTTTATAAAAACAAGTTAATCCCACATTCACCGTGCGGTAAAACAATTCTGCAATGTTCGTTTTATCATACTTCCCTATATCGGCACAACAAAATTTACATGTTAAATTTTTTATAAAAACAAATTAATCCCACATTAACCGTGTAGTAAAACAATTCTGTAATTTCCGTTATATCATAAATTTCATTATCACTATTCCTCACATCACATCAAGGTTTTTTGAGGTTCGTTAAAAGACTTGGAGCAAATTTGTGGAGCAACTACATTGCTATCAACAACATATTCAACAGAAGATTATCGCATTTGAAAGGTTAGTTTCCCTTTTGTTGTGTGCAAGTTTTAAAATTCAATAGGTTTAATGAATTTTTTTTTTAGAAATTAAAAATTTAGATGAGCCAGATTTACCCGGCAAGCTCATGGCAGGCGGAAGGCCACTAATCCACAGTGGGTGTGGTGGGCCCGATTGTGCGCATTAGTGGCATCCAACCCTGTGGCCTAACGAGCTGCCAGGGGTTGGGGCAGAATGGCTGGTGTAGCCCCCTCCCGCCACACCTCAGCGGCATTAACAGGCCCGTTGGGCTATCGGGGTGGGGCGAGAGGGGCTGCGTAGGGCCGCCGAGGTGGCGCAGGAGGGGCTGCTCAAAATCGGGCCTCCACCCCCGGTAGTCTGTTGGGCCGTGAGGGTAGGGCAGGAAGGCGCTGCATTATTTTAACTTTTTTTTTTTTAAGTTTATGTTTTACAAAATTATTATCATTTATCGTTTTGTTTGTTAATTTAAGCTACTATTTTTTGTAATTTATTGATTTATATATATGTGTATTGTTTTGCAAGAAAATGGCATCAAAGAAGATTTCTTTGAATCTTTCTGGACCAAAGACTGCTAGAATTAAAGGTTGATCCTTAAAAAGCATTGTTGAACGAACCAAACTCGAGCTAATAACTACAAATCTATCAAGTGCCTCAAACGATAAGAAGATGATTTCATACTAGAATAAATCAAAAGAAGTGAGGCGTACATAAAATGTATGGTATGTGAAAGATAGAGGAGGTGAAGATGCGCAAATATATCTATATGTTGATATCCCTAATGATAGTGGAACTTATGAAGTGCTAGGAAAGGTCATAGACATGTGTTTGATACCGGACACTGAAGTTGTTTATGTACTTACAAAACCACCCAAATCACCTGACAAGATTAAATATCAGTTATCACTGTCATTGTATGACACAATAGAGGAATCTACAAAGTTGTGTAAACAAATCATAAATGAGATTGCACAAGATATCATAAGTATTGTTATTTATATTTGTGTTTTGCATTATCATAACAGTCTCATTATATTTTCATAGCTTAGTTTTTATTGACATATGATATTTTGTTTGACATAATTTTATTAAAAATATTTCAATTATGTTGGGAGGCATTCATTTCATAGAATAAGATATTATGAATGTTGTCAGCAATTTCTACTCAGGGTTAGAAGAAGATATGGAAAATGAGCAAAAAGTAGTAATTCATGATGCTACAAAACTACATCCAAGGGAAAAAAAAAAAAAAAAAAAGGCCTCTAGTGTATAAATCTAGCAAAGGTAGGCAAGTTACTTTTGAAGATGAGGAAGTTGAAACTAGCTCTGAAGAATATGTTGCCATTACTGAGGATGACATTAAAACTGATGTTAGAAAGGAGAAGAGTCATAAAAGATCAAAAGTAATAATGTTAAGGAATGTCTCTGTTATAGTTAATGATGAGAATGTTAGGAGGAATAAAATTAATGTTGAACATTCTCAAGTAGTCATTGCCAACAGTGAAGATCCTAGTGAAAATTCAAAACAAAGCAGGGAAATCATTACATTAGGAACTGATTTAGAAGATGGCATTATTACAACAAAACAAAATTCCATTTGATAGAACTTCACAAAAAGAAAATTAATTAAGGGTGGTCGTACATTTAAGCTTATTGTGAGACAAATCTATAATCCAAGTGAAGGACAATGTAAATATCAAATCAGAAAGCCACACCATCTGCATGTTCACAACTTGAAGACATTGATGAGGTACAATCCATATGCTCATGTGATTAATTATGTGCTTCTTGTTGATCCAGTTCAAGTTCCCAATAAAAAAGCATTTTATAAGTCAAAATGTTTTAAATACAATTATTATGTGCTTGGGGGGGACCATTTTGTAGAAGCTCAAAGGCAATTGATGGAGGAATATCCCAATAACCCACGTTTTGAAATAATGAAATGTATCATTTATGTTGTTTTATCAAATATAGAAGCAAAGTTATTGGCATGAGATCCTAATTTAGATAATGAATATAGGATGTCTATGAATTTCATCCAAAGGGTTAGATTTATTCATAGTGAATTTGAAGAAAAATGTGGTGGGGATAAGATAAATGCTACTATAGAATTCCGAAAGGAATGTTGCAAGGAAATAGGCTTTCAAATTGAAGAGAAATTCAGTTCAAAAGGCGACAGAGTAAACACTGTTATATTCAGAAGTATTGATAACATTTTCCAGTTGGCATTTACCACTGGAGAGATATGGGAATTGATTAATGAGATTTTTAGCATCTGGGAGAACATTGGCATTAAAAACCAAAAGGTCAAAAGGTCTAAACCATTGATATGTAGCAACAGTAAATCAAGTCCTGAAATGAAGCAACTTCCAGAAGCTATGACTATCACACCTTAGAGAGCATTGCAAGGAGTAAATGATGAAAAACTTGTCAAAGAAATATTATCTCGTGTGAAGTCAGAGGAATTATTATTGGAGGAAATGTTTGAGGAATTTCAAAAGTAAGTTTGTTGAATTATTTTACTTATTTATAGATTATAATTTTCTTTTAAATATAACATATTATTCTTGTTAGAATTTTATACATATCATTATATAACTTTTTTTTACTTTATCTATTCAGTCACAAAGTTTACATGAAAATGCAAGAACAAATGATTAATTGTTGATGAAAATAGTTGGGATAATGTTGTAGGCAACTATCAAGATTCAAGTTCTACATCAACACTAAAGATTTTTACTTGCATTTAAAAATGTATGTTGATTTATACATTCATTTTATTCATTGTATACTATTTTTATTTTATAACTTATACATATATTTGTTTATTTTATTAAAGATGAGGAAGGATGAAAATGGAGCACTAGGGAGTTTTATAACCTCTATTGAAAAATTTAAGATCAAAAGACTAAAGAAGTAGCGTCTTAGGAATGTTGAACTTGATCCAAATCTTACTCATTTGATTTGGAATGGACTAGAAACTATTCAATATCAAGTACTTATCAAGCTCTTAGTAAAGTGGTCGTGGCATTTGTAGAAGTCACATCATCACCATTATGGATATTTGTGACATTTCATTCAGACACACAATTGGCAATGTTATTGTCAAGCTTCAAGGGGAAAACAAACTCAAGGATGCAGCTTACATGGTAAGACGTAGAAAATGTATGTTTGATTAATGTTAAAAAATTCATTTATGTACAAGTTAATTGAACTTTTACTATTTCATGTTATAGGCAAAAGTCAAATCTTCTTAACCATGAAGATCAACCATTTATAAATGATTGTGAGTTCATCCATATTGATAGTTGGCAAAAGATGATAGATATATGCCTATGCTTTTTAATCAGGTAGATGGAAAGATTCATAGCCAAGTACTGGTTTATGATGTTGTTGTGAAAAAACTAACATCTGAAGACAAAGAAACGAAATGAGAGATAGTTAACATTTATCAAAAACAACAGTCATTGATTAACTATCTTATAGACATATGTTCAAATGAAGGAGATTGGGTTCTGGATTTATTTTCTAGCTTAGGTAAGTTTTATTATATAGAATTGAATTTCAATATCTTCTTTTTTAATTTATATGTTATTATACTAATTTATTTCATTATTTATTGTGTGCTTGATAATTAGGTACAACGCTAGCATGTTGCCTACAAAAAGGAATAAATTGCATTGCCATTGAAAAAGATCCAGTATAGTGCAAATTTATTCAGCAAATAATTAATGCCCTTCAATTTCATCCAGATGCAATGCAAGAAATTGGGTTGAAGAAAGGAGATTTTAGTGAATCATGTGTGGCAAAAAAGGCAAAGGAACCTCAACCACCATTACATGGAATGATTGGAAAGGCATACATTGGGAGATTCTCAGACATCAAAAATCCATTAGAAGAGGAAAATGAGCAAAATGAAGCAGAAAATATTGTGGAAGAAGACAATGATAAAACTCTAGAGGATAAAGAGTTTGTATTATGTGATATTGTTGATTAAATTTAAGTTATGCTTGGAAATCGAGCTTATTTTTTGTAACTATTA
>APFE031435201.1:195980-219459 GCA_000404065.3 Pinus taeda
GGGAGTTTTAAAGTAATATTTAAAAATATTACTAATTGTGGTATATTGTTTCTAAATATTTGTGCATAGAAATTTTTTCTTAAATGTTAAAAAATGTAATATTTAAACAATTAAAAATATTACTAATTTTTGGGATTTTGTTTCCAAATATGCATAGAAACACGTGTTATTAATATTATATGGGTTGAAACTTTTAAATTCTTTTTCTAATTAATGTTTAACCCATTATTTATACTTCATTAAAACCACACTCAACCCATGATTTACCATTCATTAAAAATATTCTCAATATTCTAATTTATATAGATTAGATATTAAATTTTATTTTAAATATTTAAATATAGTTTATAAGGTCACTTTGCGCAGCCATTCAACACATAAGGTAGGTAAATTCATTATTATTAAAATTTTTGTAACCTATACCCAAATTAAATAATAAAAAACCTTGCCATGTCATTTTAGGTCCCTAGGTCACCACCTACCTCTATTAAATTTTAAAGGATTTTTAAAATTCGCTTACACCATTATGAAGAGAAAATTCAAATTTAATGTTTTAAAATAAAATTTTCTCTATTACAAGAAATCCATTTTAAAACACCTCATGTCAAGAAATCTCTTTTACACAACCTCATGTCAATTATGAAAGCTATGACATAGTGAATCCATAATTATTGAATTCAAGGTATACACAATCACTGGAATACAACGGTTTCATTGTTCCTTACTTACCCTATGGTTAGTGTTATCTAATATGAATAAATGGAGATAGTCCTTCTCTGTATATGCATTATAACTATAATTCAGAGTAATGTAACATAGTATGAGCTAATTTAAACTTTCTAAGTAATGACTACTCAACAACTTAAACAAGTAGAGTTATTATGGATATTAGCTGAGTTCGTAAAGCTTATATGACTCATATTAGTACAAGGAAAAGAAAAGCTTATATGGCTCATACTAATACACGGAAAATCAAAGATGTATAACATATTTTGTAGTAATCTCTTCTTTATCTAACTTATATGGTATCACTAGTAATTATCTTGAGATGACATGTAACTCCAACATATCACACCATTAAATATGGAAGCTTAACTAGGAGCATTGTTTCCCCTAACATTATTGGTTTTTCCTCGTCTTATCTTTCTTACTTAGGTTGTGCAATGGGTGTTTACACTATTGCCAAGGTAACTCGTGAAACATTGACCGATTGCAAAGGTGTAAACACTAAGTGAAGTGTATGGACCAAACGTGGAATAGGAGTAGGAGGATCCAAGTTTACACTTTCACTTGAGGAAATACAAGTAGATCCGTAGTCATATTACCGGATGTTTCTTTTGGATATATGAGGAAGCCACCTTGAGGATCCTTGTGTTCTTAGCTCAATGGTGATCACAGTGATCATTTTTCCCATTTTATTCACCTAATGTTTGATCGATAGATCTCTCAATCTAAAACAAGACACTATAGATTCTTTTTCTTGCTCACAACACCCTAGCGGCACACAACCCACACACGGGAGGATTACATATCATTATGTTGTAGCCTGAGTTAGAATTTTTAAGCATTATACAAAGGATATAACATAAGTGTAAACTGAGATATGGAAAGCATAAGTCTCAAGCAAATTGAAAAGTTGAGATAAACAACATTTGAAAAGAGATCAACTCAAAGGAACATTTTGTAAATTACTCTTCCCACTCTAATATGGACTAACACTATAGTAAGGAAGGTATAAGATAATGCATGAACTTGATATGCCTCTTGACTTAGGGCTACGTGTGGATTTTAACATGGAGCTACCCCCATTAATGATCAAATCAAATTAATGCACATACACCTAGAGTTCCACAGGATATATAACTAGATTCCATAACTCTAGTGACTAAAAGTTGAAGCATGGAAACTCAAAGCAAACAAACTAGGTGGTATAGTAGGACATTGTTGTGCAAAGTTATGTAGGTAGATTAGCTACCAATATCATTGTACATAATGATTCATTGACAATTTTCAACACATATACATAAAATAACAACATAATACTAATAATATGATTATCATTTTTAACCAAATCAATTAAAATTTAAATGTGATTACCATATAAAAATATTTCATGAATATCATTCTTCTAAGATAAATTCACAACAAACATCCAAACATGGTAATATCATCATACATAATTATCTATCAAAATAATGGTGATAATTTCCAATATATACATTAAATAAAAATATAATAATGATAATATCATTATCATCTTTAATAAAATCAAAGTCATTGTATGAGTACTAAATCCAAATGTTTCATAGATATCATTATTCTAAGGTAAATTCACAACATCCATCTAAAACTAGGAATTTCATTGTATACAATAATAATTCATAAAAAACAATGCATGTGCATGCCTAGCTAGTACCACCAAGATCATCCTCATGTTCATTTCCATGATCATCATATTAACCATCTTGATCAGTCTCATCCACGTCATCATCACCAACATTATCACCATACTCATCATCATCATCTCTTGATGTATTTTTAGCATAGTCTAGATCATCATCTTGGCAGTCATTACCTACAACATTATGGAAAAAAAATCAAAAAATAAATATTACATGTTAGTATTGATTCCATAGCACAATGCATATCAATGTTAACCATAAAATGAGGTAGGATATAATATTTAATCGTGATAAAAAAATAAACTGAAAATATGGTTCAAAGATATTTTGGAAATCCAGCTAAGATTACATACCTCAGACTCCATCCACACAACAAAATCAACCCATCTCTTTTGTTGCAACATCTCTTTTTCCAAATGATTTGGATGTCTTCCATATTTTAGTTCCCATCAATCAGTAAATAGGGAGAAATTAGATAGCAATGATTTTCTTCTACTATAAATTTTATTAAAAAAATATCAAATATTTAATATACTTACAAAATTTGTTATCATTTTCCTCTAACCCTTTCTAAACACTATGATGAGTGTCTTTTTGCCTTTTCTAACCTTTCCTTGGAAGCCTTTTCCTTAAACATAAACCAATTCAATTCATTTTCACACAAATACATGTCTAAGTAATGGATGTAACCCGATAGGAATTAGGCCCATAACCAACTCCATATTTCCATATCATGAAGCTTCATGTTTTATTATGTATATATCCAGGATTTGTAATTACATTACCAACTTCAGATATATTAGACATTATATATCAATAAGACAAAGAGTGTATGAATTATTAGAATTGGTACCTATAATTAGAGACTCGCTCTATAACCTTAGAACTTATAACTAATTCTCAAATAAAGACTCTTACTAGATATTGAATTAGTAGGGTACAAGAAACTCAGAATACTCCTTTGAGTCTTTAGGAGGTAATAATGACTTTGTATACTAGTAGCTATCTAGGTCTCATGAATAGGAAGCAAGAAATAGATCTATAACTCCATTTATTTCTTTTGATACCCATTTGGCTAACGTTTGACACAGTTATATGAGAGAAGGATCCCAATAAGACTCTTTTAACACACATTTATCTATATAATTCCCAGTTTTGACACACCATGCAAAGGATCAATTCCCTATTTTGCAAATTTACCATTTGATATATATAGTAGCTCCTTAGTTTTTAGCATTGGATATATAAGCATTGAAAATAATGTGGGGTGTAGTGACTTAATGTTAGGCTACTGTATCAACGAATTTCAAAGAACTGCAGAGTAAATAAAGTTGAACCAAAATTCTTGGCATATGTGTAAACAAAAGTCAGAAGGACACAAGCAAGAAATCCTAATGAAAATCTTAATGTTGTGGATCATTGATTTCCTGAGGAGAAATCAAAACCGCTCATGTAAAAACGTATCGTAAACACCACAAAATGTGTCATCATGTAAAGCTCACATGCATCTAACACACATGGAGGAATGTGAGTGCTCCAAGTAAACGTAGCACTTACTGCCATTCATATCATATAGTTGGAATATCATTTTGCAGGAGGTATTTAATTATTGGTGACATAATAGCTGTTGGGACATCAATTCAAAGGACAAATATTTTAACATAGTAAACTCAATTAAGAACCAAAAGGTGATAAATTGGGAATGATAAGTAACAAGGATGATTAATTTAAAAAAAATGAAGCATATCAAGGCTATGGTTTGGAGGTGCCATTAGGATGATAACTTGATTAGACACCATAACTGGCATTAAGACCAATGTAAAAGTAATTAAGTAAACTGTAAGGTATTATAAATGAACAATCTAATTTAATAGAATAAAATTACAAGTTATAAACCTACATATAAGAGTTACATATGTCACATATTATATAATTAAAAAATACAAAGAACATAGATTAACTTAAAAGCTAAGTATTATACTTTAAAAATAAGCCAATTCTAGTTAAAAATGTAAATTTTAGTGACTTCAAATTTATGAACCTTTCAAGACTCCAATTATGGCTTGATACCAATGTTAGGAATTCAAATAACTTGAATGCACAATAAAGGAAGAAAAATTCATATTGATAATATAGTTCCATAAGACTACATTAAGAATAATTTTCAATTATGATTTCTTAGTGTGAAATGGGAGGTGTTACACATTAGTAGTAATTTCAACAAGTAACTCACATTCCCCTCAACATGCACAACCCAAGGTTAGCAAGGCCTAAATACCATAAGGGAGAGGAATGATTTCTTGCCCATGAAATCAATCTTTACAGATGCAAAGTTCATTCCTTTTGAATTTTGCAATGGTTATAGTTTGTATTCTATGAAACATGAAAAATATTAGTTAGGATAATTTTGCTTCAATTGTTGTTTGGGTTGGAGTTTTTTGTTTTAAGCGCAATAAGGAAATCAAGAGGGATTGCTACCAGATGAAATTTATCTTTATAGATGTGGAATTATGTTAGAATTATGAGTGTAATCTTCATGCCTCAACACACTTATATGTATCATTAATGTATTTGTCAACATGGCTAAGACCATCATTTGATCATTTATTATCATTTGTTGTAATAGTAGGGAGACGATAAGTCAAACCTAGTAAAATTTGTACATGTAGGCTCATTAACCCCTAGGAAGAACCCTTCTTGTGTATAAGTACACCACAACTAGAATTTGTATTCCAACATCTTGTGATATTCTTTATCTCCCTTATAAAGTGTTTTTTGCCTAAGGGCACATATCTTCGTGCATCTCTTATGTAGAACACTTTTGCTTGGGCCTCTCTAGTGCACTATGGTTATCTCTCTCTAGCACACTTGTCCAAGTTCATCAGAATTTGTAAATACTTGGAGACATGGCTAGAATTTATGGCCAAATTCTTTCAACACACTCTTACTGGGTTAGCCTTTGAATGGTTTGAAAACCTTCCCAAGAATTCTACAGAGACTTTTGATCAAATATGTGATACTTTTTTGGGAATGTACGCTCTTATACCAATCGATGTATTTTAAGTGATTAATATTATATAATTAAAGCAACGCAAGTGGGAAGTTATGGCCTATTTCATTCATAGATTCTAATTTTTGTTAGTTAGACGTGATACCAAGTTCTCTATAGATGGGCTTACGAAAATCTTGGTAGAAGGTATGAGAGAATATTTGCAACACAAATGTACTAATAATAAATAGATAACCTATTAGGATGATATCAATAAGGTGTTTGACATATAAACTATCAAAATTAGACATCACCTAAGAACTTATTATCCTCCTATTATAGTTAGCGAAGTAGCTTCTCTCTTAGGTGACCGACAATCAAGAGTGACTAAGCCAAAAGGAAACAAAAAGGACAA
This sequence comes from Pinus taeda, assembly GCA_000404065.3. Lineage (NCBI taxonomy): Eukaryota > Viridiplantae > Streptophyta > Pinopsida > Pinales > Pinaceae > Pinus > Pinus taeda. The sequence goes on from APFE031435201.1 coordinate 201,787, forward strand.
AAATGTTGCAAGGGATGGTCTTACTAGTTTAGCGCATGAAGTTATTGCTTCCACTTCTTCCACTCATGCTAATCCACCCATAAAGAGACTTTTGAAAAATAAGGATCAATGATACTTTTTAAAGCCTCTACCTATACAAACATCCACTCAACCTCCACCACCAGTAATTGATCCATCTCCACCATAACTATTGGAACAACATTCTAACAAGATTAGAAGGAATCCATTTCATATTTTCCCTCTCATCCTAGCAAGTATTACAATTATCATAAGAGATAAAGGCATTTTATGGAAGAATGTGTTATATACTAAAGAGTGAAGAACTTAAAAGAATAATAGTCACTTCAAAGGAGACTTATCCCCCCTAAATATTCCCCATTGGAAATATTTTGTAATTGATTCCCTCAACATCCATCTTCATCTAGTCATCCTTCACAACCCTCCACTTCTTCCCAAGATACTTTTTATATTTAGCGATCTACTTCTCCCACTCAATCTAGCCGAAAATTCAAGAGCTTGATTCATTGTTGAATTTACACAAAAGTAGTATAATTTGATGTCAATGTTACCATAAGAGCTCGAGAATATGATAGAGTTACACGCTCTCAACCAGGCTAAAGCTACAGTAACCCAATAAGGGACCACTTGTATACCAAAAGGAAACCAATACCACTATCCCTCTAGCTCCTGATAAGAAACTTATTAGGTACCTATGGGAAGACCTCCCATACAAGGGTCTTTCCCTTATTCTTTCTGTAGTAGCAAATTGTTTTGGCTAACATCTCTATTATGAAGTTATGAATTTGTCCCAACTTACATGAATCTTTAGTAGGGGCAATGTCCCTAGCCCTAGGAGTTTATGCACCTATATTCAATAAAATTACTCCTAAGTCAACCATGTTGTTACTACTTGTTGAAGTCTAAAATTGTTTCCTTTTTTACTACCTTTTTCCATCTCTTTTCACCTTTTTGTCACCATTTTTGCAGCAATCTTAGCATGCTCAAGGTAAATTTAAAATTATTAAAATGTATTTATCATCCATGTTTAGGATCTAGGTTTATTTATGAATTATAACATAGCCATTCTTAAAATAACAAAATCTTAAACATTTTTCAGCTAATGTTGAATTCCCAGCAATATCCATGGTTAGATAGGTTGCAACACTTCAACAAAAGGATGAAGAGTGTATAGAGATGAAAAATGGCTACCACATGGATGACCACCTATCGACATGACTTGGTAGGCTATGAAGATTGTGAAATCTAAGATTAAAACTCAAATTCAAACTCTGAGGATGACAATGCATCGGTTATTTAAAGATAACAGGGGAATAGAACGAAGTCAAGCAAGTGTGTTGAAGACCTGTTCAGTCATTGGGATATGGTTCGAGAAGAATCTCTTATGACTTGTTATTTTAGTAGAAAGTCATAAGGAGATAGAGTTTTAAACAAAATCTATTTTGTAGATGTCGAATTAGCTCATGTCATATCGACATAAGACTCTTAAAAGTTGTTTAATGAAATTTGTATAAAAGTCGTAAGGTTAGACCGAGAACATAGTTCGATTATTAAGTTTTATTGTGGTTTATTTTCAAGACTATGATTATTTGTTCCAGATTAATACAATTGATCTGTTCGAAATGTGTGCATAAAATATCTTTTTATTGTTAGCAAACCTACACTCACGGGAGGGCCCACTGTCGAGTTGTGAGGTTCTTTTATTTTGTTTTATATTTCCATTTTTCTTATATCGTAGTAGTTCTCTCATAATTTGTTTAATCAGTTTCATTATAGAGATATATCGACCAACTATTGTTTTTATTTCAGGGTACTCATAAAGGGAAAATATTAAAAAGATTTATTTTTATATGCATTCTCTCTCCATATTCCATAGCTTAAGTAAATTTATTAGATAACAAGAAGATTTATTTTAGAGTTAATTGCGCACACAAGTAATCATTTCAGAGTTACAATTTATTTTCATCTAATCCTTCCTCTACAATTAGAAGTTAGGACCTTTTGATGCAATTTCCTTTTATGTAATTAGTTTAGAACTTCCTTATTGCAATCTAGTGTAGAAGTTCTTTTGTGCAAAATAGTGATTATAATGTTTTCAATTATGCAAGTAGTATTTTCTTGCAATTTAGCATATCCTTTTATGCAAGCAGGAATAGGATTTGAATTCTACAATAAAGACATATTTTCAATTCTACAAAGTAATGTAGGTTTTAATGTAACTTTAAATTGAAAGAACATGTACGTAATTATTCTCTAAATCTCATCAAAAGCATTTTTCCATTCTTATGTGAAGAAACAATCAATCCATAGAACGAATCCTAGCATATATAGTGCACATTCATCTCACAAGTACATGAACCTTGGTTGACAATTAATGAAGTAATTTAAGAACGATTAAATTACCCAACAATACCCCTTGATCTCCTTTCTAAGTCAAGAAAATTCGCCCCTCTCCATGGGAAACCATAACCATAACCTATATATTAATTGTCTTATGATTATTTATTCTTTAACCCTCTTAAGGCACCAACTTATGAGGAAATGATCATAGTGGAATACCTTAATTTGTACATAGAGTGTGCTATAGGGCTTTGCTATGTTAAGTGTTACTTTATAAGTTAGAATTGTAACCTAAATGTGGTGTCACATGATGTATTATTTATCATGTAGTATACTAATGCGGACATGAAAATTGGTGTCATCGACATCATGGACATCATCGTCATTTACATCGTCATCATCATTCACACCTTTATTATTGTTGATGATTACCTAGATGACAATGCCGATAGTGATGAGAAAATGATGATAAATTAGATGATGATGCCAAAGATAATGATTATGATTAGATAATGATTATGATTATGACAATGATAAAATTTTAAAAATGGGAAGATTGGCCAAAGTCATTAGCATCATCATCATCATAATCATTGTCATAATCATCATCATATTCATTATCATCTTCATCATGATTGTTGACATTGTCATAAGTTGTTCATAATTGTAAATGTCACAATATATCATCAATGTAGGAAATATGACGAGTGTCGGAAAAGGTATGTAAAAGTGAACACAAAAAAGGGGGAAAATTAGACATAAAATTGTATGAAAAGTGGATGCAACATAAGTAGATGCAAAACAAGATGCAAAATCTAACACAAAAGTGGTTGCAAAATCATATGCAATAGTCAATGAAAACTTGGACACAAAATATGATGCAAACACGGACGAAAAAGTGGAAGTAAACATGGGAACAATAGTAGACATAAAATTTGGTACGAATTGTGATGAAACAAATGTGGATGCAACAACAGACGTAGAAATGGACTCAGACTTGGATCCAACAAGGAGACAAACTTGGATGAAAAATAAGATGAAAAATGGATGTAAACATGGACACAAACATGGGTGCAATAGTGAACACAAAATTAGATGCAAAAGTGGATGCAACAAAAGTGGATGCAAAAGTAAATGCACAATGAGATGCAAAACCTTATGTAAAAGTGGATGCAACTGGGGATGCAAAAAAAGAAACAATATTCAATGTAAACTTGGACACAAAAGAGGATGCAAATGTGGGTTGCAACAATAGGTGTAAGATATGGCACAAATTATGGCACAACAGAAGTGGATGTAACAATAGACACAAAAAATGATACAAACTTCGATGCAAAACAAGATGCAAAAAGGGATGTAAAAGTGGATGCAAAGATGGGTGCAAAAGATGAAACAAAATTGGATGCAATGGAAGTAGATACAAAATGAGACACAAAACCCACTGCATAAACCTGACACAAAAGTGGATGCAAAAAGAGATATAATATTTGATGCAAATACTGAATGCAAAAGACGGTGTGAACATGGATGCAAAATTGGAAGAAAACCTGGGTACAACAATAAGTGAAAAACATGGCGCAAATTATGGCACAACAAAAGTGGATATAATGATAGATGCAAAAAAAAAAACAAAATTTTAAGTAAATGAAGATGCAAAAAGGGATGCAAAAGTGGACGTAAACATGGGATGCAAAAGTGGACGCAAAATTGGATGCAAAAGTGGATGCAACAAAGGTTGATGCAAAAGTAGATGAAAAATGAGACATAAAACCCGATGCAAATCTTGACGCAAGAATGGATAAAAAAATGGATTCAAGAATAGATGTAAAAGCCAAGGGAAACCTAGATGCAAATGAGGATGCAAAATTGGATGCAAAATTATAAGCAAAAGTGGGTGCAAAGGGAGGTGCCAAACTAGGCACAAATTGTGGCATGACAAGATTGGATGCAATAGTGGAAACAATAATAGATGCAAAAGAGGATGTAAATATGAATGAAAAACAAGATGCAAAAGTGGATGCAACAAAAGTAGATGCAAAAATACATGCAAAACTAGACACAAACCTCGACTCAAAACTTGGCACAAAGAGGATGAAAAAATGATTTAAAAAGGGATGCAAAAGGAATGTAAAATAGGATGAAAAATTTGATGCAATTGTAGGCACAAAAAGTGAATGCAATAAAGGATGCAAAAATATATGAAACAAAATTGGTGCCAAACTTGTCGCAAAACTTGGAACAAAACCTGGTGTAAAGGATGGCACAAAACTTGGCATAAAACCTAGTGCAAAACCTATTGCAATAGCTGGTGCTAAACTTGGTGTAAGACTTGGTGCAAATTTTGCATCAATTTTTGCACCATATTTGATAAATGGATGCAAATAGCACCAAAAATGGGCTTTGGACGCAAAAACAGGAAGCAAAAAGTGACACTAATCACAGGGTTTTGTTTAGTGTGAATATCACAAACTTCATTGGAGAGAATTGTAGGTCTCGGACATGGGAATTGTAATGGTCGAGTCATTATGCATATTGGACTATAGGGTTCGATAGCTGAGGCGTCACTTTGTGGATAAGTTTAAGGTCCAGTGGGACAAGTATATCCCTGAATCTGCTACTTGGGAGGATGCATAGATTATATGTCACGACTGCCCCTCACTTTTTCACCATTTGTGATGGCCATTTTGACCTAGATAACTACCTATGTTGAGGCCCTATTTGTATTTTCATGCTATTTTGTTTTAGAACACTATATAACATTGATGCATTTTAGTTGGAAAAATGAACTTTCTTATATAAAACACTTAATGGATCATGCTTTTTTGATTAAAGTAGTTGATGTATGACTTATATGATGTATGATTTATCAGATGCATGGATTATATAGTTATGATTTATCTAGCATATGACTTATTACAGTTATGATTTATGCGACGTATGATATACTTTCAACATGTTGATATTATTTGATTTTTTTTTGGGGGCACGTGGATAACGAACCCAAGCACATGATGATTATGATCACCTATTTGTATATATTTTTTTGTTATGTATATGTTGGATGAGAAACTAACCTGCAAATTGGAAGGGACTATGTGATAGCCAAGATCCATGTTAGTGACTGGGGAATGTTGAGACATCCAACAAGAAATGGTATGAGGTACATTGTTCTATTATGTTTTATGTCTACTTGGTATGCATTATTATGACATGTGGTAAGGTGAAAATTGCATGTGACATGATTGCCCCAATGGATTACGCGATGACAAACATCCAACCAGTGTTGTAGTGTGGTCCATGATAAGGTGTTGACCCTAGTTTTTTGAGGAGGGGTGGAGGCATTTCCCACCATGTAACCTCCAGGCTTGGAATAATGGGAAGTGAGCAATGGACACACTCCCCTAAACATGTGATTCTACTTGCTAGTTTCTTTTCGGGGAAGTTAGGTCGATATAGTCAACACTTTTTCCATTTTGGGGGCACGTGGATAACGAACCCAAGCACATGATGATTATGATCACCTATTTGTATATATTTTTTTGTTATGTATATGTTGGATGAGAAACTAACCTGCAAATTGGAAGGGACTATGTGATAGCCAAGATCCATGTTAGTGACTGGGGAATGTTGAGACATCCAACAAGAAATGGTATGAGGTACATTGTTCTATTATGTTTTATGTCTACTTGGTATGCATTATTATGACATGTGGTAAGGTGAAAATTGCATGTGACATGATTGCCCCAATGGATTACGCGATGACAAACATCCAACCAGTGTTGTAGTGTGGTCCATGATAAGGTGTTGACCCTAGTTTTTTGAGGAGGGGTGGAGGCATTTCCCACCATGTAACCTCCAGGCTTGGAATAATGGGAAGTGAGCAATGGACACACTCCCCTAAACATGTGATTCTACTTGCTAGTTTCTTTTCGGGGAAGTTAGGTCGATATAGTCAACACTTTTTCCATCTTGGTTCTATTAGTGGTTATATCGGTATAGTCGATGCCTTAGTATATTGCAATAGAGGATGGATATGATGGGAGAAAAAGTAGGTTAGGTAGGATAAGAGGCTATAGGTTAGTTGGGGACTCTAAATGGGAAGTGGCATCCTTTCTTGAATTACTTAATTTAACTAGTACATCTTTCTCCTATTTTGTCATGTTGTATTGTCATACTACTTCATGACTGCTTGTATCCTCTTGACTCTAACTTCAAGACAAAGTTTTCTAAAGGAGGGGTGTATGTAATGCCACTACCTAATATTATTATATTAAATTGTTTTAATATTCTTATAATTGAATGATTGTTCTCTATGCTTTATTATGATAAGTATTATTAGTATATGTACGAGGTATGCATATGCTAGCTACATACCCACACCACGCTCGAATACACTAATATCTTGTAGCATATGATGATAGACAATTAATTAATAGTTAAGATTAATTAATGAATAAGCTATGATTAATCTTAAGCCTCAATAATGATCAAGCTTTTGGTTAGCCTTATCTTGCTTAATAGTTAAGCTTGATTAGTGGTTAATTAGACATTAATCTTGAATTATAATTAATAAATTATATTTAAATGTGAATATTTAATATTTAATTAATTGAATTCTTGTGAATCCATAAGGTTGACTGACATGATTGAATATTATTATTTTACTATTTATTTCTCTCGAGCCTGACAAGTTGTGCCATCGAATTAATTCGAGGATAAGGGAGAGTGGGGGGGGTGGCTTAGGAGATGCATGGAGGGGAATTAATGACATTTATTTCGAAGAGAGTGGGTTATATTGATTTGGAAAGGATTGGTTGGAATTCATGGAGAGGGGAGGCATAAGTGTGAGAGAGTGGGGAAGGTCAAGGAAATAATTTTTTTTTTAGTTTTTGGGGTCATATGGAAGGAAGGGTGAGAGGGAGAACTAAGAGGAGGGAGGAAACTAGGAGAGGTTAAATGTGGACTTGGATAATAAAGTTGGTAGTTAGAAGTGTGTTGGATCAAGTGCTTAAACACACTAAGACTGCTTTTGGACTTAGAGGACTAGGGAACATGTGGAGGTTCCCTGGGTTAGAAAGTCAGACATACATTCCTAGTTGGTAGGGTAGAATATTCAGTCGGGTGATCCCAACAAGAAATCCACAACTGAACCACTGTAATGTAACTAGATATTCTTATTTTGGTTTAAGTTATGTAAATTGATGTAAATAAAATATGTTATTTTTTTGTATATGCTACAGTATATGTATATATATATATTATATATATATATATATATATATATTTGTTGTGAATATGCTATTTTTTGTTGTTAAATTATGTGAAAATTTTATTTTTAGTTGGAGGACCCCATGATGGCACTTCAAATTCCTAAAAATGACAAGGTGAAGGACCCCAATGGATACCGACTCATAACTCTTTGCATGTCATTTATAAGACCATTACCAAAATAATAGCCAATCAACTCAAAGCACTACTTCCAAAGCTAATTTCATCAAAGCAAACTAGAGATGTTGAAGGTCACCATATCCTTGATGACATCATGATTACTCATGAAATCATCCACTCCTTGAAGCTCTAAAAAAAATGAGGTATGATGCTCAAATTCGACCTCTCAAAGGTCTTCAACAAACTAAATTTGATGTACCTTTCTAGGATCCTCAAGGCCTTTACATCCAATCACCATTCGATCAACTATATAATCAACCTTTTTCTCAATCCTAGTCAATGGCTTCCCTGCAATCCCATCATTAGGGTATTTTTGAGGTTTAAAATGGGCCTCCTAAGAAAAAAAGCACAATAAAAATAACCTTTATAAGAACCAATAGGATTGAAGATGATGATGTCAACCATGGGGGGTGATTCACCATTTTTGGAGTAAAAAAGTAAAAATAATAAAATAATAAAATTGCTTTTTCAACTCATATTTTCAACTTATCTCCCTAAGTTTTTACTCAAATTTTGAGTAGGAGAACTCATTGGATGCAAAATTTAATTCCTCATCTAAAGAGTACACATGTTGCATACTTTCGATGGACCCTGCTACATAAAAAATGAGAAATACGTGAAAAAACGTGATTGCAATCATTTTTTCATGTATTTCTCATTTTTCATGTAGAAGGATCCATCATAAGTATGAACTATGGGTACTCCTTGGATGAGGAATCAAATTATGCATCCAACTAGTGTTTCCACTTGAAATTTCAGTAAACCCATAGGGAGATAAGTTGAAAATACGAGTTGAAAAATAGTTTTTTTTTTTTTTTTTTTTTTTTTTTTTTCCCTCTAAAATTCGATGACGTCATCTAATATTATTTTATTATTTCCACTATTATTTTATAATTTCCTTAGGAGGCCCATTTTAGACCTCAAAACTCCCCTAATGTTAGATCTTCTAGAGGCATTAGGAAGGGAGACTTACTCTTGCCTTTCCTCTTCGTATTAGTGGAAGAAGGGTTGGGAAGAACTCTCAAAGAAGTTACAATGAAGAAAAAAATCAAAGGTATTCGTTTATTTGGTTCAAACCTTTATTTAAACTACCAAAAATTTGTTGATGATACTACGAGTATAGGGAATCTTAGCATCCAAGAGGCAAGTCACTCCATGCACATTTTGGATAACTTCGCTCAAGCTTCAGGTATGGGAATCAAAAAATGAAATCTCAAGTTTTCTTTTTCAATACTCCATCCCCTATTCAAAGACACGTAGAAAAAATCCTTGGTTTTTAGATCATCCAACTCCCCTATAAATATCATGGAGCTCCATTGGACAATAGTTCTCTCAAATAGTGTCCATGGGAGGAAATTGGAAAAAAAATCAACACCAAGTTAGCTAGTTGGACCTTTCAATCCCTCAACATACCTGGACATTTAGTACTCTTAAAAGTGATCCTTCAAGCCCTACCTGTCTACCTATGCTCGAATTGCATGGCATTGACCTCAACCTTATAAGAAATTTTTCAGATTCAAAGCTTCTTACTCTAGGGAGGAACCAAATTGGAAAGATAATGGTCACTTATTGCATGGGACAAACATTGTGCCAAAATTAAAAGGAGGTTTGTGCTTACGAGATATCCAAATTATGGAAATATTTTTAGGAGCCAAAACCTGGTGGGTATGGATCCAAGGAGGACCCAATCTATGGAAATAAATATGGCATCGAAAATATGCTCCAGACACCCCTCCCAAACATCTTTTATGATTGTGGTCTGCTCACTCAGACTCATCCATATGGATGTTGGCTAAAAAAGGAATGCATCTAATCCAACAATACTATTTCTGGAAGTAAAGGATGGAACCTTTTCTCTATTCTAGGAGGACTCATGGCAACATCTCCCTAAACATAAGGAGTAACCACAACTAAACAATCTATGCCTACAAATGATAGAAAGGGGCCTACTAACAATTAAGGACTGCTAAATTGATTTAGGCACTAGTCAAAACTGGACACAATGTCTAGCATAAAAAGTCTGCCAATCCCAGCTAGATGGGTGTGAAAATTTCACTACTGAAATCCGGTTTCAGCAATTGGGATTAATTCTTCAAATCGTTAGTTAATTAATAATTTATTTGCTACAACAAATATCGAATAAACCATACTAAAATCTTCATAAATAAAACTACAAAAAATAATAGTGCTGGAAACTGAAAAATATGCTAGCAAAAACACATAAAAATTGACACACTTATTTTTGGATTAAAGTCCTTGGAAAAACCAAACTTGGTAAAACCAGTGCAACAACTGAGGGTTTTTATTATTATGCAGCAATGCAATAATCTAAGTACAATCTAGATGCCAAATACTGGCCATCCTACAGAGAAAATACTAGCAAAAATTATATGAGGGAACTTACCCTCACTTCGAGTAATCCCGAAACTTGATTGCCTCTAAAAAGCAAGTCGTCTAGCTAGCTCTGCATAGGCCCTGCATCACCTTTACACAGTCCCTCAAATATTTCAGCTCAAAACTTTTGTGAATCAAGTCATCCTGCCTGATTCTAACCGAGAAACTGTCTCTTCGATAATTTAGAAACTTTTTCTGGCCTCTAGAACTGATAACCAGCTTCACCCTAACAAAATTGAACTTCCCTTTGAAGCTTCTACATTGCCTTTGTGCATCCTCCTGGAGAAATTTCATCGTCTCTGCAATGTACTCACTGGATTTGGAAAATATTCCTCCAAAAATACTACTGACCTCCTCTACCACTTACTACTCACCCTCATGCTCAATCCTCTATGTTGAGTGTCTTCTACCAAGAAAATCCAACTATCATGGAAATTGAGTATCTGCACTGGTGTGTTCTCCATCTACCCATCGACCTCTTCTTATAATGTATAGTTGGGACTCCAACGACCAAGATTAAAACATATTCAATAGTTGAGATCATTACTAGATCGATCCATGTGAGTTTATAGATTATTCACACCTTTTTCAATTAATATTGATTAATTAACCCCTTTTCCTATGTTTAGACTAAATAAATATTTAAAAACAATCTAATAATCTTATTGAGACACTTCTAGGTTATGGAGAACTCCTTTGTTTTAGCCTCTCCTCAAAGTTTAGATACTAGAACACCTCCGATGCTACAAAAAAATAACACTCCTTCTTAGTGAGGAAGGTGTTCTTGTGCTGCATTACTGCTACAACACCCTGTCTCTATATCACCATTTCTCATGTTGTTGATGTCTATCCATTGTGACTAACTGCCACATCTCACCAACCACTGCACAACTCTATTGTTGTGTCTATGCTACTGATGACACTGCTATACTATTGCCAACTCTGCACCTATACTGCAACTCCCTCTCATATGTTGTTGCTGCAGCTATACCTACAACTACTGCAACTGAGAAGCATCCGAAATACTGAATCAACTGTGTTTGTGATGCATCTTTCTCCTAAGCATCTTACTGTTACTAGTATCTACACAGTCTACTTAGGAATCTGCATTGCTGCTAACTCTATATTGAGCCACTTGCTCTGTTCTCAACACATCTTTGTGCTCCTCAACACCTGACAGAAACGAGTCTGCAATTGTCACTCTCAAATCAGACTGCATCACTAACAATGATCCATCCTTCTATTAAATACTGTGGCCCCCTATAGCAAGGTAATGATCCATGAGGAGGACACCTCAATGGACTATGCCCAAACTCTGCAACTCTGGGATTATAACTCCACATCGCCTGTAACACCCTCCTCCCACATCTACCCAAGTAACCAGCCAACCAGGGTAAGCATGTGATGAGAATTTACAAGATATGACTCGACCTCCTAAGTCACTTTAAGGAAGTGGAATCTGCGGAAACACACCATACATACCTTCAACATCAGCAATATGACTCCTAAGAATCATACCAACCTTTATGCTAACCAGCCCTTGAGTCCTACTATGGTTTTAAACCTCTTGACCTTTGGACTCTCCCATGCTATGGGCATGTCAGTATCTAGAGGGCTCTAAACGCTCCTACAAGCCAGCATGTCTGCGTCTAGGGACTATTTCCAACAGACCTATACCAAAGTTTGAGGATTTTAAGGCACTTTTCAAGCCTAGAATTTCGGCCACTGCCCAGAACTTGTTGTAACTTTCAGAATCCATTAAACATGTTATGAAAAGACTAATAAACTAAAAATTAACCCCAGCAATAGGCCTGACCATCCCTAACTGAGATTGACATTCTGGCAAACGCTTGCCATCAATGCAATCTACAGGTTTAAATAACATATCTAATCATAGGGGTCTCATAATTATCTGGTGACATAGGGTTACCCCTTCTTTACCCATAGTATGCATATAGACCTATGCCTAAACCATTTTCTGCCCAGGGATTTATATGACCATCCGGTCAAAGATTCATTATAACTGAACAATGGGTTAAGGCCCCCTTAATTAGAATTCATGTGGAATGATTTATTTATTAACCACATAGTCTAGCCCTTCCAATCCTTTCTATCGGGACTTAATACATCCTCATAAACCTTTATTAATTCCTATGGCCACACATATATCCAAACCCCAATTTATAACTTTGGGTTATAATTGGAAAACCATTAAAACCCTTCTATCTGCACTTTAATCCATTATAATTCTCCTATAAGAGAATACATGTAAAAACATGCATAACATACCTTTTTCCGCCTTTCCTCAACCTTTGCACATTTCCCAAGAATTACCTTTATCGCAATCGCTTATCACAGTTTACCATGGTCATACCACATATATGCTCTTATCACCCCTCTGACTCCGATATGCGACTATCATAAGTTTTTAAATAATGCTTAAGCCTTAAAAGACTCGAGCACAACACTTTAATAGGATACAAAGGAAATACATGAAATCCCACTCCGAAACACATAAGCGGATCTCAAAATCTATACACCCACATTCATATTTATCATCGGGTCCGTCTCCGTCTCAAACCTTCCGCTGTGCTACTCCTCCTCCTCCTCCGATCGGCTTCATCGGCTTATTGGCGATATCGCAATATCGCTATCGCACATCGCCATTCCACTGGTCGCTATTATTTGACTTTTGCCAAAATGTGATCGTTCATCAAATCTTGACTGTCGATCTGGATCCCGATCCGACGGTTGTTGATTCAACTGATCAACAAAATTTCTTGACAGATCCTCTGTCGTTGATCTACACTTCGTGGATCCAACGATCCACGATGATTTTGGGTGGAAAAGTAGCACGGAGAATAACTGCCCGAAAAATCGGTTTTCTCTCTCCACCTGAGTGCTACATTTCAACCAATAAGTGGGATAGGGTGAACTCCTCTAAATACCACTTACCACTTTTGCTCCACCCGATATACCACTTTTGTTTATAAATCCGCCGATGCGATATTCCTCCGTCTCCTCTGCAATTGGATCCTGTCCATTGATCTGTTAGATCCAATGGTTACTATTCAACGATACTTCATTCTTTCATCCGCCTCTTTACTTTGGTTTTTTGCCGCTTCTTTGATGTTTACTATGGTTCTTAGGTTTTCTTCGAGTGTTGGTCCTTCAGCTGTTTCACTGTGCACTTCCTCCTGAGCTTTGGCTTTGATTTTTCTAATGGATTCAACGATCCATTATGATCCTCCTCTTCATGTATTTCTCTGTGTAATCGCCCAACTTCGCCTGCAACTCTCTGTTACACATAATATGCTAATTCATTCATTCATCATTAAATATTCGATAACACACTTATATAAATTGGAATTTGAGTCTCTGTGCATATATATATCAACAAACAATTACATAATGAGACTCTTTGTCTATCCTCAGCCTGATCTTCTAATTTAATGGCCTCTGTTCATTATCTGCTCGTAGGCTTACAAACACCTCTATCTATCTAATTATTTAACTCTCTCTCTCTCTCTATCTAACCTACCTAACCTCTGATCATGCCTTTTAGGCTTACATTTATACAAAAGGATTCTAAAACCAATTTCTGGTTTTGATGCATAAGCTTCACAACAAAATCCTAAAATCTCTTTCTCATCCCTAAGGATTCTCTCAAATCCACAAAATCATGAACTAATTCCTAATCTGGATTTTACAATCAATTCTCAAATCCCTTGGTTCTCTCAACTATCCTAAATCTCTCATATTCTCCTACATTCGAGAATATTTACAAATATGTCTCACTATATTCAATTAAATCCTATTCTGGCTTCTCTCATTAAAATTATTCAAAACTCCTAATAATTACATTAATTCAATACTTAGGAAACCAACTTCCTTGAAACACAAGACCCCCTATGTCTACTAAAATTCAATGATTTTTCCTTGAGTTGAATGCTCCTGCATCAGACTCCCCAAGTAAGAAAATTATGACCTCCTGGTCATAAGTCTGGATAATTGATTCCTCCCGGATCCCAGATTTTATTTTGTAACTTGTATTTGCTTGTCCATTTTTCTATTAATGTTGTTGTATGCTACTATTCTCTAGGTCTCCATCCCTTATGTTGCAATACTCCACTTGCCCTGCTTTCATAGTCTGCTACTGTCTTCCTCTTGTTGTTACTCCTCTCCTTTCTTACTATTGTCTTCTTCTGAGACACTTTCATCATTAACCTTCTTATCAATTCAATTTTTCTGTCCAGTATATCCTTAGTTTGTTGATTGCTTTCATATCTTGATTGATGAACTCTCATTTTTTCTTGGTCTTCACTTATCCTGATCGCCTCCTTTTCATCCTTACCTTCTTCTTTACTGTTATTTTGCACCTTTTCAGTTGTTGCTATATTGGCTTTCATAACAATTTCCTGCTTTTGTTTTCTGTACATGTCAACTTCTTCTTGATTATTATTTATGACAACTTATTTGTCATCCTTCTTCAGTAATTTATCCTAAACACTTATCCTATGTTCTTCTAACTTCCTCCTTTGAAAGTCTAATTCTCTATATGACTCAATGATTTTACTTGGAGTAAACTTCGGAAATTTTACACAATCTCCCATTTCTTCATTTTCTATTGACCCATCATCACATGGTCCTTCTTCCTCTGCTAAATCTTTCTTAACATCCTTCAGTAGATGTCCTTCCTCTTATTCTTTCATTTGGTTGTCCACCTGTCCCAAATATGTTGTAGTTTCTGCAACAAAATCTTCAATTATAAGACAATCATCATAATAAAAAATATAAGGCTTTTGTACCTCTTCTTCCTTTGGCAACACTTCAGTATGCTGCTCTGATCTCTCTGCCTCTGTCAGCACATTAGTATGTTGATTCAAACTCAAAATACTCTTGAGACTAACAGCTAATCTCTCCTTCTCATCATCTGTTTCAATGATGTCTTTCAACACTTATCCACTATAGCGAACTGGTTCTTTTCCAGTCTCCTTGTCATATTCTGCTTCAAAACTTTCTTCTTCTGGAAGGTTTTCTTATACATTTTTGACAACTTTAAAAGACTGCCTATCTTCTTCCAAACCTGCAATCATACGCAAATCATTAGTTTTAAAAATACAAGACCTTTCGGTCTCATTTGATGCTCCAGTCATCAAGTCTTCTGGCTGCTTTGAATCATTCATATGATTCAACTCCTTTGTCTCTTCATCACTTTCAAAAAGTAATGGTCCACGTTTTGGTTCACATATGGAAACTTCAACATCTTCTTTAGCATCTTCCTTTTGTTGTAGCTCAACTCTTTCAAGCTTCTCTGTCTTCAATTTGGCATCTATAATCTGTTCAAGTTCCCTTAGCTCCTTTATTAACTACATATTCACTTGTTGATTCCTCTTCTCTTGTAGCCTCTGCCACTTCACTTTCTTTCTCATGACATAACCATATTTCTGGTCCATATCATTTCTCTGCAACATTTCCATTAACACTTCAAGCTAAACTGCTATCTCAGTCTTCTCCCTCTCATATTCTTCTTTACTTAATTGTCTCTGTATGCCATTTGCCTTGGCATCTCCTTTCTTCTGTCCTTGGATGTGGTTTCTTTCAGAACCTTTGTTATGACTGTCACTAGTCATCATCCTCTTTATCTCTATGAGTTCCTCAGTCACTCACTATGAGCTGCACTAAATGTTGAAAATGCAACAAGATGATGGAGCTTAGTGAAAAGAAGTCGCCTTCACTAGGTAGGCCCGTAGGCTATTTTTGGTGCAAAGTCTATTTTTTGACTATGTCTATTTTTTGACATATGGATCATGGTATATGAGTTGCAGGATGCTATTTATGGATGATTGGTCATGTTGGTAAAAATAGATGGACCTGTATTTTTAGACATATGGGCGGAGTCTATTTTTAGACTGCCAGTCAAAAAGATAGATCAGTCGAATATTATTAGCTCTTAATAATATTTGGACTATAAACATTATCTTATCCTCTTGCAGCACTTCAGTTCGAGCTATGGATGTGGCACATGCAACTACCAGAAGGAAATACGCTTTTATTATGGGTTAGTTGAGCTATTGCATGAAGGACTTCAGTTAGAGCTCAAGTGATTAAGTTTGGTGGAGTTGAATGAGGAGTTGATGGAGTTGTGTTCAGTTTGACTTAGTTGAACTAATTGTATTTAGTCTAACTGCCAAATACACTAGTGATGAGTGGTGTGAATTAATTATTAATTAATTCACTAATTATTAACTCATAAATCAACTAAAGAATACATCAGTTAACTCAGTGCATGGACAGTTCAGTGGAGGCAAGTGTTAGAGGTGAGTGAAAGGGCAAGAGCTGTCAGTTATGACTATAGTTGTGCATGTGATTTTGCACAATCAATGGATTCAGTATTACCAATGAGGATTGCATGGTATATCCAAGGGAAATACAAATTTGGATCATTCATTCATCAATATTCTCATGTAGGATTGCGCAGTGGAGGTAGGCAAGCAGCGTGGGAGATTTGGAGATCAGATTTGAGCTGTATTGTGTGTAACAGGTGGAGATAGTGCTGGATACTTGTGAAGAGTATTGTACTATGTATTGTTACATGTTCTCAATCAATATAATATACAGATAGTTGGGGTTTTTAGCGAGATGCTTTCCCTAGGAAAATATTGTGTTGATATGTGTGATTGATGCTTCTATGTGCGCATGTTATTATTTCTGCTTTTGTAAATTGATGATCAACGTAGAGGAGGTTATGTATTATGCATGTATTCCGCAATAGTGTATAATTGGGATAATCTCTGTGAATATGTGTCATATTATTCAAAATTTCTACATGGTATCAGAGCGAGCTGATTTGTAGAAGAAGTTCTACATGATATTAGTGTTGTATTGATCATCAGATCTATTATTCAGAAAGTGTTTACATTTTATTTCTTCAGGCAGAGTCTGTGATCGGGCCAGGTAGCCTTTGGATTCATCCTTCTTTTGGAAGGTGAGATATCCGGTGAATGCCCATACAGTCGATCTCTGTACGAGAAATACTTTCTTCTCACGAATTTTAGATCAAAAGCGGTTGAGTTTTGAGCTGGTGGAATGGCGCTCAAGGATAAACTCAGAAACATCTAAGTGTGAGAATGGAGACAATATGCACCAGTATCTCACGAAGTTCACCCAATGCCGAGATGAGCTGGGAAGTGTGGGGGTGACTGTCGATGATGAGGATGGTGGGTCTAGCACTCCTTGGCCTTCCTAAGAGCTGGCATAGCTACTGGGACTCGGTGAATGGAAGGGAGAAACTGCCAAATTGGGAACGGCTATGGTCGGATTTGATGCAGGAGGAGAACAGATGGAGCACCAGAGACAGTTCTTCATCTATGCATGATGAGGAGAATTGTGCCTTAGTGAGTAAGGCGAAGAAGGGGAAGGAGAAGGTTTCTCTTTCCGAATCCAGTTCTTCCAATGATGGGAAGAAGGTTG
>APFE031435201.1:223824-240736 GCA_000404065.3 Pinus taeda
GGATGCTATTTGTGGATGATTGGTCAAGTTGGTAAAAATAGATGGACCTCTATTTTTAGACATATGGGCGGAGTCTATTTTTAGATTGCTAATCTAAAAATAGAACAATCGAATATTATTAGCTCTTAGTAATATTTGGACTATAAATATTATCTTATCCTCTTGGAGCACTTCAGTTCAAGCTACAGATGTGGCACATGCAACTGCCAGAAGGAAATACACTTTTCTTATGGGTTAGTTGAGCTATTGCATGAAGGACTTCAGTTACAACTCAAGTGATTGAGTTTGGTGGAGTTGATTGAGGAGTTGATGGAGTTGTGTTCAGTTTGACTTAGTTGAACTAGTTGTATTTAGTCTAACTGACAAATACGCTAGTGATGAGTAGTGTGAATTAATTATTAATTCATAAATCAACTAAAGAATACATCAGTTAACTCAGTGCATGGACAATTTAGTGGAGACAAGTGTTAGAGGTGGGTGAAAGGGTGAGACTACTATCAGTTGTGACTATAGCTGTGCATGAGATTTGCACAATCATTGATTGAAATTTCCAATGAGGATTGCACAATACAAGCCAAGGGGATTTCGAACTTGGAACTCATATATTCTCAACTTGGATTGCGCAGTAGAGGCAGGCAAATAATGGAGGAGATTTGAACCTGTGACTTGTTCAGATCTGAGCTAGTTTGTGTGTAGCATGTAGAAATAGTACTGAGTTCTTGTGAGGAGTATTGTACTATGTATTGTTACATGTTCTCTATCATTATAATATACAGATAGTTGGGGGTTTTCAACTGTATGCTTTCCCCATTACATACTATGTTGATATGTGTGATTGATGTTTCAATGTGCGCATGCGATTGTTTTTTTAATTATGCAAATTGATGATCAATGGTAGAGGAGGTTATGTATTATGCATGCATTCCGCAAATAGTGTATAATCAGGATAATCTCTGTGAATAAGTGTTATATTATTCAAATTTCTACACTAAAGCCTCTACAACAACAAGTCTGCCATGTTGCCACTTACCTCACCAAGCTCTCCATTGTACTTGGTCTTTTGGTAAGCAATTGGTTCTCTATCTCTAGAACCTCCTTTGAGCAATTCTTTTTTCTCCTTCTAGGCTTCAACTCATCTGTTCTTTCCAAGAACACAACTGTCCTCTTTTATCCAATCTTTGTTGGAATTCCTCAAGGTTCTACCACATTTCTGTTTTCACTTAGAAACTCTTACCAGCTTCCTTTATCTCTTAGCAATTCTACCCACATCCTTTGTGGAATTGCCTTTGGGAGTTGCAACAATACTTTTGCATCAATGCAAAGACTACAATTTCCAATCCCCAAATCCAATTAAAATAAAACCATATCATCTTACCTTCAAGATATTTGTCTGATCTTGTCTTCCCATTCACCTTCACTTTTGAATGGACTATTCTTTTCACTGGCCTTTAGCTGTATCTTCAAGATTTGTTACTTCAAGAAATTATAAAGTCCCTCTTAAAATTTAACTACTGTAATCCTCCTCTAAAATTTCACTCATTCAATATCTGCTAATCATTAAACAAATTTGCATACCTTCACCTACCTTCAGGATCTCACCACTCTTGCAAATCGGTTTCAGTAGATCTTCATGCTTCCACTGCACAAATTTTCAACATTCAGTGATTGTCAATCAGATTTAGAATTTGATTCTTTCTTCCAATCTTCCGGATTTATCTTGGCAAATCTTAACTATTGACAACAATTTCTCCTTTGCTGAGTTTTCTTCTACTCAGAATCCTTACCATTTTCTTCCATTACTGTTTCTTAAGACTTGATCTTCTTTTGCTGAGATACTTCATTAGGTGAAACTATCAATCTTAAATCTATCTCTTTATCCAGCAAAACTCAAATCAGAGGTAAATAAAACAATACCTGCATGATTTCATAAACAGTCTCCATTCACTCTTCACATTCGAGTGAATCTCCATTCTTCAAAACATCGTTGTGGATTCTTTATGTTCCTGCAATCTCTTCTTAATTCTTACTCACCTGCCTCTAAGAACTTAACTGCTCTTCTCCAATTTCAATTTCAAACATTTCTCAATTCCAATTATATAGATACATTGGACATAAATCACTTGCTCTACTTTTCTCAAAATCTGAATGTTCTATCAAAATGCAGGTATATCAAGATTAATATTCCTCTTACCAATCTCCCAGCTTACCTTGGTCACTTAACTGTCAAATTAGAATCTGATCTCCCTTGCCTGCATACTCTTCTTTCCACATATCACTGTTCTAAATTCTTTCAAAGAAACTTTCACACATAATTTCTTTGTTCTGCTCTGATACCAAATGACACAGGGTTACCCCTGCTTTACCCACAGTATGCATATAGACCTATGCCTAAACCATTTTCTGCCTAGGGATTTATATGACCATCCGGTCAAAGATTCATTATAACTGAACAATGGGTTAAGGCCCCCTTAATTAGAATTCATGTGGAATTATTTATTTATTAACCACGTAGTCTAGCCCTTCCAATCCTTTCTATCGGAACTTAATACATCCTCATAAACCTTTATTAATTCCTATGGCCACACCCCACTTTATAACTTTGGGTGATAATTGGAAAACCATTAAAACCCTTCTTTCGGCGCTTTAATCCATTATAATTCTCCTATAAAAGAATACACGTAAAAACATGCATAACATACCTTTTTCTTCCTTTCCTCAGCCTTTGCACATTTCCCAAGAATTTCCTTTATCGCAATCGCTCATCGCAGTTTACCATGGTCATACCACTATATGATCTTATCACCCCTCTGACTCTGATATGCAACTATCAGAAGCGTTTAAATAATGCTTAAGCCATAAAAGACTCGAGCACAACACTTTAACATGATACAAAGGAAATACACGAAATCCCGCTCCAAAACACATAAGCGGATCTTAAAATCTATACACCCGCATTCATATTTATCTTTGGGTCTATCTCCATCTCAAATCTTCCACTGTGCTACTCCTCCTCCGATCTCTAATCGACTTCATCGGCTTATCTGCGATATCGCAATATCGCTATCGCACTTCACCATTCCACTGCTCGTTGTTATTTGACTTTGCCAAAATGTGATCACTGATCAAATCTTGACCATCGATCTGGATCCCGATCCGAAGGTTGTTGATTCAACCAGTCAACAAACTTGCTCGACAAATCCTATGCCATTGATCTACACTTCGTGGATCCAATGGTCCACAATGATTTCGGGTGGACAAGTAGCACGGAGAATAACCACCCAAAAAAGCAGTTTTCTCTCTCCACCTGAGTGTTACGTGTCAACCAATAAGTGGGATCGGGTGAACTCCTCTAAATACCACTTACCTTTTTTTCTCCACTCGATATACCACTTTTGTGTATAAATTCATTGATGCGATATTCCTCCGTCTCCTCTGCGATTGGATCCTGTCCGTTGATCTGTTAGATCCAACGGTTGTTGTTCAACAATACTTCATTCTTTCATCCGCCTCTTTACTTTTGTATTTCATCGTTTCTTTGATGTTTATCATGGTTCTTGGGTTTTCTTCGGGTTCTGGTCCTTCGGTTGTTTCACTGTGCACTTCCTCCTGAGTTTTGGCTCTAATTTTTCTAATGGATTTAATGATCCATTATGATCCTCCTCTTCATGTATTTCTCTGTGTAATCGCCGAACTTCGCCTGCAACTCTCTGTTACACAGAATATGCTAATTCATTCATTCATCATTCAATATTCGATAACACACTTATATAAATTGGAATTTGAATCTCTGTGCATATATATATATATATATCAACAAACAATTACATAATGAGACCTTATGTCTCTCCTCAGCCTGATCTTCTAATTTAATGGCCTATGTTCGTTATCTTCCCGTAGGCTTACAAACACCTCTATCTATCTAATTATTTAACTCTCTCTCGTTCTGTATAACCTCCCTAACCTCTGATCATGCCTTTTAGGCTTACATTTATACAAAGGGATTCTAAAACCAATTTCTGGTTTTGATCCATAAGCTTCTCAAAAAAATCCTAAAATCTCTTTCTCATCCCTAAGGATTCTCTCAAATCCACAAAACCATGAACTAATTCCTAATCTGGATTTTACAATCAATTCTCAAATCCCTCAGTTCTCTCAACTATCCTAAATTTCTCATATTCTCCTACATTCGAGAATATTTACAAATATGCCTTACTATATTCAATTAAATCCTATTCTGGCTTCTCTCATTAAAATCACTCAAAACTCCTAATAATTACATTAATTCAATACTTAGGAAACCAACTTCCTTGAAACACAAGACCCCCTATGTCTACTAAAATACAATGATTTTTCCTTGAGCTTAATGCTCCTACATCATCTGGGATTCACTATGAGGCATTGTTTCCTTATCACTTTAGCCACAGT
Organism: Pinus taeda; assembly: GCA_000404065.3. Taxonomy (NCBI): domain Eukaryota; kingdom Viridiplantae; phylum Streptophyta; class Pinopsida; order Pinales; family Pinaceae; genus Pinus; species Pinus taeda. The sequence goes on from APFE031435201.1 coordinate 228,250, forward strand.
TTCATCCGTTAGGTCATAGATACATTATTCGTTCATATACAAGTAAAAACATGATGGGATCCATACATAACCACTGTCATAATACATATTCATAACCAACATAATAACAACAGAAATACCAAGGATACAATAGCCATAGAATCCACATATAAACCATTATATTTATACATAATATATCAAGGAAAGAACCTCTTTATTAATGAATGCAAGATCCAATCTGATATGGGACTACCATGTTCCACCCGACCATAGAATGAATGAGCCAAATATCTCTTCATCCATTCATCCCCTTGCCATATTCCAAGCATGAATGCAGGACTCAAACCAAAAAAACCAACCAGGGAATCCTGATGCTAAACCACCTCACCCTCATCAATAGAAACTAGGATTTACCATAATCCATCTCGTATCACTAGGCCAACACAATAAACATGTCATAATAGGATTTACCATGATCTCTGCCAAATCACTAGGTCAAACAAGCATGGAAGCCACTAGATTTCTCCACCTACACTATGAGGATTTTTCCTGTCTCCTGGTCTCTTAGGCTTCACCGCAATTCACACCGGATTACTAGGCCCCAAAAAGAGACATCAGTCTCTCAGGATTTACTGTAATCCACAATGGATCACTAGGTCGTAAATTGAGACCCACTCTCCAAGATTTACCAAATATCCCATCCCGGGATTACTAGGTCCAATGGAGAGAAATCCACCTCTTGGCTTTATCATATATCCCGCCATTCACTGTCAAGGATTCTTAGGCCCACCGAGGCACGCAATCCTGGATTTACCGCAACCTACAGTGTGGATCAAGGGTTACTATGCCAATGGCTTTACCATGATCCACAGTCCGATTCAGGGACCACTAGGCCATGTGTTCTATCATTCGAAGATCCACCTCACTTAGCTTCAAATCCATCTGGCAATCCACCTCAACCAAAACATGAGAACCCCATTACAACATGGCTATCTGGAAATGGAAATTCTAGCTTCCTGTACCAAGCACATAACTTCCATTCGATTTAAAATATATTGAAATAAATCCACATCATACCTCATTAGTAGCTCGTCAATAAGGTACACTTGCAATCTTGTTTACTTCCTGTCACAACAAGTGAAACTAACATCTTTGATCAAATCATCATGTATAAACATATCACAACATGTTAGCTCAAAACATAACCATCATAGATCAAAATCATAAATCACATGTGACCATCATAAACCAAAATCTTAGATCATGTGTAATCATCATATACTAGAATAATAAATCATAATAAAATTGAAATAAAATATTGATACTTATCCTTTAATCAATCCTTAGCTTCTACCTTTGTCCTTATTCTATACACACTCTGGATCGGTTGCCGCACCCAACAAACACCCAGTGCCTTCTCCTCAACCACATGCACATACACATAGTGTGCATCATACACATACAACCACACATGACATACAACACCATGCAATATGTGCACCTACACGTGACATAGAACACATACATCTACACCCAGTGTACAACAAAACACAATACATACTCTTACATCGGTGTACGCCATAACAAAATACATACACCTACACCTGGTGTAAAACACAACACATATACATACACACAATACAACGCAACAGATACAGATGTCATGATACCACGACTACATAATGCACATACATAGTACTGCATGCCTGCAACACAACATGTGTGAAATGCATACAAGACCACATGTGCACTAGTACCATATGTACAACATGTACACAATATCACTTGTACACAACACCAGCTACACGACTAGTGCACAACATCACATTTACACAACACCTCCTACACAATGCCACATGTTCACCATACCACATGTACAACGTGTACACAATACCACATGTACACAGTACCACATGCACGACATGTACACGACGCCACATGTACATAGTACCATATGCATGACATGTACACAACACGACACGCTCACAACACCACTTGCAAAATCATGCACACAACACCATATGTACATAGCACCACATGTACAACATGCATGCAACACCACATGTACATAGCACTACATATCCAACATGTAGATAGCATCATTTGTACACAACATTGCATATCCAATATGCGCACAACACCATATGCACATAATGTAACATATCCAACATGTACAGAACACCATTTATTCCCAACACTGCATAATCAATATTCACACAACACTATATGTACCACCCTGTGCATAACATTGCATAACAACATGTACACACACTATATATACACAACACCACATGCACACAACATCACAGATGCAACATGTACAACATATAAAATATATGCACAACAATACTACCACACATCCAAAACCACATTGTCTCTACTAAGCAACCTTGCTTCCAATATCTCTCTTCCATCCATGATTATCCTAACATGTCGTGAATCATGCTATTTTCATTCTGTTGATGTATCTCTGAACATTATCATGTTCATAAAATAAATATAGACATAGTATAATAACATAATATCAATTCATATCCACATGATACTGACCTCATATATTTTTCATGACTACTCTTCCACTTGATTCCTCATAATCAAGAACCTCTTCATGTCATTCACCTACGTAAGTAATCATTCATCCACAAGAACGATCCCTGACAACCCTATCAGACAGTGACATAGATACATACATGTATACATATAAACATCAACATAAAACAATCATGATCCGTGATGACCCTGTTAGATGACAACGTGCATACATACATATATGCATATAAACATTAGCATAAAAATATCATGATCACAACATAATTACTAGATATCATAAGGTCAAGGTTAAGAGAACTTCCTTTATTCATGCATCACATGAAAAACATTGACAACAACAGTTCCTAACATAACCAAGGAATAAGATGCCTCACATCCACTCATTTTAACTTTCTTGTTAGCTTTCTCCTCATTGTATTGCCACCATCCATTTACCAAAATGGACCCAACCAGTCCAATCCACTGTCATATTCTTACCTTCCTCTGTCCTTATACATGCACTGAGCTTCGTCAAGGTCTCACATTACTCATTGGGTACCACACAAATCTCCCTGAACTACACTAACTTTCCTCTTTTCCCAACTAGTTCCCAAGACCCTCAAACATAAAAGGCAATACCAAGAAGTGAGCAAAAGAAAACCAATAGCAGTGTGACACCACAAAAAAAGTGGCATGGTCATGCACTAGATATAACAGAACTGAAAATCAAGTGCAAGAAAATAAAAAAAGACCAAAATCACAAGACTAACAACAGACACCATGACTCAATCCCCATGGTTCCCAATGCTTCCAAAGGAAAGCTCAACCTAAGCCTTCTTCAAGGTTTCATGGCAGTCTCTTTGCCATGCAATCCCCTGCATCATATTGCCATGAACACATAATTGTCAGTGCAGAAATAAACATAACAACATGCTAGTTACCTTACCTTATTGTGCCAAGCACATTGCCTTGTAACTGAATATGTCCATGCCATCTCTCAGCGGGATCCATTTCCCTTGAAAAATCCATCCATAACTCGAAAATAGCTGATATACATGTCAAATACATGTCCATGAATATAACACATATCCTCATAATGTCAGACAAATTCAAGGTTAAGAAGACTTCCTATATGCAAAACACTCATTCATTTGGAATTATTGTTTCCAAACATAACCAAAGGATTTTTTTTTACCCAATTCATTTCTTTGACCTTTTCCTTGCTGTAATTGAGTCTTAATATGCATTGTCACATCACCCAACTATTAGCTATATAAACATATCAACTATTACCTTGTCAAGATAATACCAAGCATGTTTCCTACAACTCTTTACACATGTCAACCACATGTTCCAAATATCAAGACAACCATATCTATCAATTTGAAATCAACCTTTACCAAGACTAACAATCATGTCATACTCAACAATCAACTCACATTCATTGGTCATAATACATAATGCTACAACTATCACCTACTTATACTCAAGTACATATCAATTGTCTCAACACATATGTATTAGTACAATCATCTTAAAACAGGATCATTTGAACACATACTCATACTATGCAATTCATCAAACATTCAACCAACTTGCAAACATACCATGTTAAATAAATCAACTAGACGACATAATCAAACAATCAAGCACCAAATATATGACAAAACCAAAATCATACCTTAATGTATCTTAGTGGAGGCAATCTTGTCTGCGGAATCAATCCAGATTATCACAATATAACTTCACAACATATCAACTCAACCACAAATAAGGTCATGATATCCATAATAATCACTAGCTAACATGTCCACATCATAAGCACCTACTAAACATTTATCATTCATACATAATAATCACATATGCACAGTTAGTCTAGATTAGTATGACCTAATATCACAACATATTAACTCATACCTGAATTTCATAACCCTAACCATTCACATAGACCAACCCATCTTAGTATGATACATATAACATCAAGATATTAATGTAATAACCCTAATCATCAAGTTACTAGCATATAAAAACAACAAGTTATATATCATGCTCATCAACAAAATATAACCTAATCATCAAGCTCACTATCATATAACAACAAAATTCTAACCTATAACATACTCATGAACATCATATAACATAGTCATCAAGCTATCTAACCTAAAACAACAATAGCAATGCATACCACCACAGGTTACTATCATTCATGACTACCTAACACATGTGCATATGACTATACTAATCAACTAGCATCTATCATGTACATAACCATAACATCAATAAAATGAAAGGCATACACATACCCATAATGAATATAACAATCCTTATCTTACATACATGCATTACCAACATACAAACCTGTATGACAACATGTTCTTGCCTCGAGGTCCAATGTTGCAACTTCACTTTGATGATCTAACATAGTCATCAAGCTATCTAACCTAAAACAACAATAGCAATGCATACCACCACAGGTTACTATCATTCATGACTACCTAACACATGTGCATATGACTATACTAATCAACTAGCATCTATCATGTACATAACCATAACATCAATAAAACGAAAGGCATACACATACCCATAATGAATATAACAATCCTTATCTTACATACATGCATTACCAACATACAAACCTGTATGACAACATGTTCTTGCCTCGAGGTCCAATGTTGCAACTTCACTTTGATGATCTACATCTCCTGCTCTATCTTAGCCAACACATTAGCATCATAATATATCAATAGAATCATGATGACATAAATGCATACAATGACCTCACAATGCATGTCTTACCTATGATACATGCATAAACATAACCATGACAATGCATACATAACACCATATAGATACTAACATGCATATACAACCATACACTCATGATGACACATATCCCCAACAACGCCATCAACCTTCACCTGGGGACATCACTACAACCATGATCAACACGATGCAAATGAAACAAACACATGGAATAAAAGCATAAGAAACACTTATACAACCGACATGAATTCATGACCAACACGGTGCCCATCTAGTCTGAGGGGTGAACCATGCTATGATACCACGCTATAATTCCCTCCTCCCACATCTACTCAAGTAACCATCCAACCAGGGTAAACATGTGACAAGAAGTGACTATGATATGATTCGACCTCCTAAGTCATGTTAAGGAAGTGGAACCGATGGAAACACACCATACAGACCTTCAACATCAGCAATAGGACTCTTAAGAACCATCCCAACCTTTCTGCTAACCAGCTCCTGAGTCCCACTGGGGTTTTAGACCTCTTGACCTCTATACGCTCCCGTGCTATGGGCATGTCAACGTCCAGAGGGCTCTGGATGCTCCCACAAGCCTACATGCCTGCGTTCACGGACTATTTCCAGTAGACCTGTGCTAGAGTCCGAGGATTTTAAGGCACTTTTCAAGCCTAGAATTCTGACTACTTCCCATAGCTTGCTGTAACTTTCGGAATCCATTAAACACATGATGACAAGACTAATAAACCAAAAATTAACCCCAAGACTAGGCCTGACCATCCCAAACTGGGACTTTGTTAGGAAACCAGCTCACAAAAAGATAGAAAAGATAGATCAATGCCTTGTAATTCAGCCTCTTCGAGGGGGAAACCTCCTTTACATTACATAAATGAACAATTCTTGGATGATACAAATAACTAAACCTCCCTTCTATATATAGGAGTCTAAGGGGTCACAATATAATCAAGCCAACATAACAGTAATAACATAAGGGCACAAAAAAAACAATAGTGGGTTTCTATGGGGCATACGAATAACAATATGGGGACAATAGGGGCACAATAATAACAATAAGGGATACAATGACAATAGTAATGGGGGAATCACTAGCATTATAGTGGCCTAACATGCCCCTCTCCTTCCGAAAAGCGTTGTCCTCAACACTTGAGTAGTTCTGGATGCTTCTGTATAAAATTCTCATCCTCCCATGTGGAATCTTCAACGGATAAGTTCTTCCACTTGATGAGATACTCCGAAATTCATTGATTTCGCTGTCAAGTCCTTGTTTCTGTGACTGCTTCCAGTTCCAATATGATTTTTCCTTCCTCATCAAGTTCTGGCAATATTATTTGAACTAGGAGCTTGTCACCTATAACCTTCTTTAAACATGAAACATGGAAAACTGGGTGCACTAGGGAAGCTGCGAGAAACTCCAATTTGTATGCCATAGTACCAATCTTTTGCAACACCTTGTACGGACCATAATACTTTGGTGATAATTTATTATCCTTCTTATCTTGCTTGAAGGACATTTGTTTATATGTTTGTAGCCGTAGGAATATCCAGTCACCTACATCAAAACTTCTTTTGATGCGATGTTGATCTGCCTGTTGTTTCATTCTATTCTGGGCCAACGTGAGGTTATACTTTAAGAGTTGGAGAACTTGTTGCTGATGCTCGATGTGATGTTCCACTGCTTGAACCTTAGAATTTTCTCTTAAATATGATGTGATGGATGGTGGATGATATCCATAAAGTGCCATAAATGGGGTCAATTTTGTTGTAGTATGGAAGGAAGTGTTATACCACCATTCAGCCAGACGCAACCATTTGACCCATTGTGTCTATTTATTAGATATAAAGCAATGAAGATTTCCTTCCAAACATTTGTTTACTATCTCAGTTTTCCCATCAGATTGAGGATGATAAGATGAGCTATGAGCTAACTAAGTACCGAGACAAGAAAATAATTTTGCCCAAAAATTTCCAGTGAAAATGGGATCTCTATCACTTACAATAATATTTGGGTTTCCATGTAGCTTTTGAGTTTCCATAAATGCAGTAGAAACTGTATTGGCTTTAAATGGATGCGATAATGCACAAAAGTGTGCATATTTGGTAAGCCTGTCAATGACTACCATGATGACACTCTTTCCTTTTAACTTGGGTAAACCTGTGATAAAATCCATTGAAACCTCCTCCCAACGTTGGCTTGGAATGGATAAAGGTTGTAATAGACCTGGGGTCTTAATTGTTGCAACTTTATTTTGTTGGTAAACCAAACATTTTGTCAAAAAAAATTTAATATCCAATTTGAGGCCATCCCAAAAAATTTCATTCTTAACCCTGTGGTAATTTTTTTAAATCCTCAATGCCCTCCTAAGGGAGAAGTTTGCAATTCCATAAGAATCTTTTGTTTGAGTTGGGAATTATTACATAGGTATAAGCGATCTTTGTTCCATAACGAATCATTTTTCCAGCTAAATGTATCGGATGTACTGGGATCTTGTTGTATCTTTCGAATGAGTGCCCACACTTATTCATAGTTCTTCCATTCCTCCCTTTCTTCGTTTATCCAATCTGGTTGGATAATAGAAACGGCGCACAAAAATGCTTCCACATCCTCATCCTTTCTTGAGAGTGCATCTGCCACAACATTTTGCTTCCCTTTTTTGTAGATGATTTCAAAGTCACAATCCAACATCTTTGTGACCCATTTTTGTTGCTCTTCAAAGGATAATCTTTTTTTCTAAAAAGTATTTAAGACTATCATGACCCATTTTTACCTTAAAGTGTCTTCCCATTAGGTAAGGTCGCAATTTCTTAAGTGCATGTAGTATTGCCAACATTTCCTTCTCATAAATAGCTTTGTGAAAATACTTTCCCTTGATTGGACGACTCCGAAAGCAATGGGTCTTCATCTGCATTAAAATAGCACAATTCCATTACTGAAGCTCACATTCCACAATAAAGGTTTGTGAAGTCCGACATAGCTAAGACCGGTGCTTGGCACATTTCCCTTTAGATGGTTCAAAGGCTTGGTTGCTTCTAGAGTCATAAAAAGCATCTTTCTTCAATAATGTGTTAGAGGTGCTCATTCTCCCAATTCTAACAAACTTGCGATAATACCCTGTCAACTCGAGAAATCCTTGCAGATGCTTTATGGATGTGGGGATTTTCCATTCCTTGATGGCTTTAATTTTGCTAGGGTCTACCTTAACACCTTCATGAGATACAATATGACCCAGATCAGGGAAAATTTTAAGAACCACCCTAAATTTATATGTATAATAAATGGGCTAATCCCCATGACACATAAGAAAAATGGGAGGCGATTTTATCAATAATATAATATGTATATATAATTTCTTTGGTAAATCTCTCACCAGATTATATTATCTTGTACAGTGATGGAGAATCTTTCACTAAATTATAAAATCTTGTAAGATCTTGGCAAATCTTTTATTGAATAATAAAACATTGTGAAGTCTTGGCAAATGTTTTGTTAAAGTATGAAACCATATATGATAATAAATAAACATATTCATTAAACTGTAATATACTAACATACATGTTTGGAAAAAAGAAACATATTTTTCTCTTCCTACAAACAATGTTCCAAGTTTCAGTGGCCGTGTTTGTCGAGGTTCTTACAATACACTCTTTCATATGCTTCTATTAGTTTTGATAATATTCCACAACAAAGTTCTTGTAGGTGTTGATATTGACAACATACATGTTTGGAAAAAAGAAACATAATTTTCTCTTCCTAAAAACAATGTTCCAAGTTTCAGTGGTCATGTTTGTCAAGGTTCTTACAATACACTCTTTCATATGCTTCTATTAGTTTTGATAATATTCCACAACAAATTTCTTGTAGGTGTTGATATTGACAACGAGTTCTGTCAAGGTAGGAGAGATCAATATTTTCTCTACAACTTTTGTCAAGCTACCACTTTTTTCAAGTTATCAAATTTCTTTCCTATTCCATAGATTCCAACTGTGAGATAAAAAAACACATCAAGTTTGTTTACCCCAACACGCCAAAAGCCCCAACTATATTATATAAGAAAGTATTAGGTATCCCACAGGCTTGAAGGGGATCTAATTGAAAGAAGTGACCATTGTGAGAATCCTTCCAATCAATGTATGAATATATAAATGTAGATTTATTATTATTTTAATTGGAAATCTTCAATTAAATAATAAAATTTAATTATGTCTCTCCCAATCTAAATTGCTTATTGGCATAATTCACTACCCTCATAAGTCTCACATTTTTTAACAACGTTGTAACATGTAGATTAATTTCCTTTTTGGTGAACAATCTCCACCTTTTAAGAAAATATGGTGCAGTGGCTCCAACCCCTACAGATCATTAGGAAAAACTAAGAATAGCACAGAAGATGAAAGGTTGTACAAACCAACTTATTTTCCAAACAACTAATCCAACATCAGTACCTAAACTTTTTCATGAAGATATCATATTGAGAATGTTTGAAAGACGGTGAGAAATCTTCGGCGAGGGTGATACAGAAAGAGTGATAAGGTTTCATTGTTTTGAATATTTTTGTTCAATTAGAAAAAGTTAAAAACCAATATTAATGGAGCTATTGGTAAATTTTACTAAATTTTGTGAAGTGACTAAATGTAGCTTTAACCATTCACCTTAAGATGTTTTTACAATATAATTTCCTAAGTCTATTTAATATCTTCATTATCATAAAAACCAACCTATATCCATCTTAACTCCACATATACCACTCTTAGGGGGATGAGATCTATTTATCCCTCTGAGCACTTGGTAGACTCATAATTAAGATGGATCTAAGATGATAGAATTTCTCCTTTAAATAGTCTATGTTCACATGAATACCATGGTATTACCATGGGTCAATACCATGGGTTATCATAAACCTGGAGCTTAAAAAATACTATTAGTGATTTATAAAAATTAATAAAATTAATATTGATATTTATTTTACTTTTTATTTTAACCAAGTTAAAATGTTTAACATACATTAAATTACAACATCCATTTTTACTCTTGATCCACCAAGCCCCTAGAGGGATCAAATATTTTTTCACTCTATGCTAGTTTGCATATCACGATATTTGATCCCTCTAGGGGCTTAGTAGATCTAGAGTAAAAATGGATCTATGCTAGTTTAAATCCCCCCTTTAAATAGGCTACATTCCACGTGAATACCATGGGTCAATACCATGTGCCATATTTATTTTTATTAATACTAATATTAGGGTTAATTAAGGTTTTTTGCATGGTATTAATAATAATTTGACCCATAGTATTTGGCCCATAGTATTTTCCCCATAGGATTCACCCAAATATAATGCATTTTTTGAGTGTTTGTAAATATAAAATGACTTACAGAGTAAAAAAAAAAAATGTTTTATTTATTTACCATACCTCTCATTTATTTATATTTTTATTAATTTATCATACATCTTTTATAAATATGGTATTTGGCCCATAGGATTTAGTTAAATAAAACCTATTTTTTGAGCCCTCATAAATAGAAAGAGGGTTATGGACTAAATATAAAAGACGTTTTATTTATTTACCATACCTCTAGTTTATTTATTTACCATACCTTTGGAGTAAGTAAAAAAAGAGGTTTTACTTATTTACCATACCTCCATTTTACTTATATTTTTATTTATTTACACCCTTGCGTGTTCGTAAATATAAGGTGACTTATGGAGTAAATATAAAAAAATGTTTTATTTATTTACCATACCTCTAATTTATTTATATTTTTATTTATTTATGTTGAAAATGCAACAAGATGATGGAGCTTAGTGAAAAGAAATCGTCTTCACTAAGTGTGTCTGCAGGCTATTTTTGGCACAAAGTCTATTTTTAGACTATGTCTATTTTTATACATATGGATCATGGTCTATGAGTTGCAAGATGCTATTTGTGGATGATTGGTAAAGTTGGTAAAAATAGACGGACCTATATTTTTAGACATATGGGCGGAGTCTATTTTTAGACAGCCAGGCTAAAAATAGAATAGTCGAATATTATTAGCTCTTAAAAATATTTGGACTATAAACATTATCTTATTCTCTTGGAGCACTTCAGTTCGAGCTACGGATGTGGCACATGCAACTGCCAAAAGGAAATACGTGTTTCTTATGGGTTACTTGAGCTATTGCATGAAGGACTTCAATTAGAACTTCAGTGATTGAGTTTTGTGGAGTTGATTGAGGAGTTGATGGAGTTGTGTTCAGTTTGACTTAGTTGAACTAGTTGTATTTAGTCTAACTAATCAATAGACTAAGTGATGAGTGGCGTGAATTAGCTATTAATTAATTCACTAATTATTAACTCATAAAGCAATTGAAGAATACATCAGTTAACTCAGTGCATGGACAGTTCAGTGGAGACAAGTGTTAGAGGTGAGTGAAAGGGCAAGACAACTCTCAGTTGTGACTATAGTTGTGCATGAGATTTTCACAATCAATGGATTGAGTATTGCCAATGAGGATTGCGTGGTATATCCAAGGGAAATACAAATTTGGATAATTAATTCATCAATATTCTCATTCAGGATTGCGTAGTGGAGGCAGGCAAGCAGCAGAGAAGATTTGAGCCAATGATTGATTCAGATCTGAGCTAGTTTGTGTGTAACAGGTGGAGATAGTACTGAGTACTTGTGAAGAGTATTGTACTATGTATTGTTACATGTTCTCAATCAATATAATATACAAATAGTTGGGGGTTTTCAGTTGTATGCTTTCCCCGGGTACATATTGTGTTGATATGTGTGATTGATGTTTCAATGTGCGCATGCGATTGATGTTTTAATTCCGTAAATTGATTATCAACATAGAGGAGGTTATGTATTATGCATGATTTCGCAAATAGTGTATAATCAGGATAATCTCTATGAATAAGTGTAATATTATTCAAAATTTCTACATGGTATCAGAGCTGGTTGATTTGTGGAAGAGATTCCTATACGATATCAAAGCGAGGATTGATAATCATATCTATTATTCAGAAAGTGACTACGTTTTATTTCTTCAGGCAGAGTCTATAATCGGGCCAGGTAACCTATGGATTCATCCTTCTTTTGGAAGGTGAGATATCCGGTGAATTCCCATACAGTAGATCTCTGTACAAGAAATACTTTGTTCTCACGAATTTTAGATCAGAAGCAGTTGAGTTTTGAGCTGGTGGAATTCG
>APFE031435239.1:9922-27605 GCA_000404065.3 Pinus taeda
ATCTATTTTCATAAAGGAAAGCGAAAGTAGACTTTACTTGTTTGTTTCTATGATAGCTACCAGTCTTAGTGGGAATAGTAGCTCCGAGTGGACACTATTCCCAGTAACAAAATGGCGACTCCACTGGGGAGCGAATAGATTGTTTGTTAGTCTATCTTTGTTTATTTTATAAAATTACAGACGGAGCCTGAAGTCAAGCCAGCTAGCCTTCGAGCTGCATTTGTTATACAAATGCAAAGTAGATCAATGCTACTTCAGTCTATCTCTGGGTTTTGTTTATGAATTAAACAATCGATCTGCAAATGTTCTAATTGCCCTAAGTGGTGGCTCTAGTAACCTCCTTAGATCAACCCGTGTGATTTACATTTACTGAACATCACTTACTCGGCCTAAATCCCTGAACTGAATTGCAAATTGTGAGTAAGAACTGTTTAAAAGTCTCGCACTGGTACCATCGTACCCTGCCTTCAAGGCAGTCTGTATGCATCACACTTCCCGTGTGCAGTAGGTGTGCTGCATACTGAATTCTCTGTGTGACAGGTGCGATGGTCAGTGAAGGTTAACTTTACCTTCAGACTTTAGTTTTTTCTTCACTATTTTTAGTTTTATTCAGGAGTTTTGCTGTCTGTGGTTAGTATATCTCTGTGAAAACCCCCTTCTCTTACATCATTCCGCCTCTATTGTGCAAAGAACTGTAAGTGTTTTTATGTATTGTGCGCCATTTTCAGTTCTTGTTTTTAAAGAAGTAGCATAGTCGAGCTGTTGTTTCTTAATCTGAAAGTGTCATAACTGTTGTTTTCAGTTTTAGAAGAGAGTCCCATTGTTCTTGATAGTCGATTATACTGCTACTCTTGTATATGATTTGAATTAGTAGTTTTTAAAGTGTCGAAAAGCAATTTTCATTTCAAAATCGCAAAGTGTCTCCCTTACCTTCGCTTCATTTTGAAAGGAAATTTGTTAAGTGTTGTCGCTTTGAAAATAATTCAGATTTTCACTTAGCTTTCTTATCGTCATTTATACATTAAGAAGGCTGAAAATAAATACATGCATGTACATTTTCATTTAGACTGCTTGGTTTGATTTAGAACGGTGCATTTAGTGTGTGCTCTGTGCTCTTTGTTGAAAGATTCTAAGCTTTCTTTCCTTAGTAGCTAGGATTTTCATTGCCAAAAGTAGATTAAACAACTGTTTATCATCTTAGACTCCATTTTAGGAATTGTATACACATCACGCGGTGAACCTAAAAGGAAAATTTTTAAACAAGATCAACTTAAAATAAATTTAATGAATCTAACAACGCTTTGGAACCTAATGCACAACATCTAGAGGTATAGGCTAGAAACGTATTCCAGTGTCATAAAACCTGGTAAATGTTGTTTTCATTGTTGGTTGGGTGATTCCTCCACTCTACGACGACAAGTGCTAGTACGGACTTGTGCTCCCACGTATCGTCGAGTATATATTGGGAGACAACAATAGGCTACATCCTTTATCCTTAGGAAGCCGTGTCTGCCAACCTATTGATCGAAATGCACTGAACACAGCATTCGGGAAGATTGGCTGCCGTACCGTAAAAAGTATTCTGCAGTTTTGCAATTGGTTTGGTAATCCCCTCTGCCTAGATTTCCAGAAAGTCTATTTTTCTCCTTTTCAGACTCCTTAAAAGAAAAGGTCCATATGAGCACTTGTCACTTCAGGCTCATTAAAAATTGAAGGCGACTAGAGTCATCTTTTGCTTTTTCTCGACTCTTTAAAATTGAAAAAACAAGTTGTGTCAAAGCGTCTAAAATTTATTTTAATCGGAATAACATCACAAGTTCCCCCGTTGGTCTTTAGGTTGAGAAAAATGGAGTCTACCAACCAAGGATTTCCCCTTGGAGGAAATACTAGTCTTTTCTCCTCTTGGGAAGATGTTGGTGCACCCCATATGGCCACATTGTCACTTCCAGGGTTGACGATTGGTTTTCCCATATGGCTCTTCTCTACCTCTATCGTACAGAATACCATAATTCCTAAACAGTCAAGTTAGCAACTAGATGACACTAGAGTTTCCCCCCAACCTTCTACTTCATCTGTTTCTCCCTCCCTTCCTTCCTCTTCGCTTGATAAAGCTAGTAAATCTCAAGATCAAGTAATTGAGAAGAAGAAGAAGCAGAAAGATAAAAAAGAAAAGAAGAAGGAACCAAAAACAAAAGGGGGCAACCATTTGTCGTCTAGCGAAAATCCTCACACTGCACCGTCTAAACCTAAATATCCATGTGTCATTTGCAATGGAGACCACTATCACCGAGATTGTCCTTGCATCCCCCGGATCTTAAGGGACTGGTCTCCTCGTTCACACAATCCAGTTTCGTCAACCTCTGATGATCATGTTGAAAGCACACCATCAACCAGTGAAAGTGAAGTATCTGGACAGAAAAGGAATCACAAATTTCCTTGTAAATTGTGTGAAGGTGATCACACCATCCACCGTTGTCCCTTCCTTGACGAAGCTAAAAGAGTTTAGGATGACCATCGTGTTTCACCACTACAACTCCCTCCTGGATATAAAATACTCTTGCCAAGCCCACCACTGCTTGAAAATTCGGCTGGCCCGCCATTATGGTCGGCTGAAACGTCTATCATTGAAAATGAACCCTTTGAATCCATATCAAACGAAAGTCAAAAGGTTGAGGCGGTAGTTGACCCGGTCTTGCCTTTAGAATGTTCATCTTAGAATGATACCGTCACTGAAGAGAAAGAGAACGACACCGTTCAAATTCTTTTTGTAAACACAGACTCCGATGAACTTGGGGGCAGTCTACCCATTCCTTTATCGCAGGAAGGAAGTTCATCAGAGTCATATCCGGCTATCTATTTTGTCCCACCTCCAAGCAACATAGTATTCATTCGACTGGAATCTACTAGGCAAACCCCATTGACCAGCTTGTGTACCATTCTGAATCATTGTACAAGCTTACATAATGGTCATGGCTAGTACCATCATCGATGAAGGGGCTTCTGTGAGTATCCATTCCTCAACTGCTTGGAAAGCACTTGGTTTGCCATCACTTTTACCTGAAATGAGAAATCTGACAGTCTTTGACAAAGGAACCAGTTGACCATTAGGGATCCTTCCAAATGTGCCCATTACTTTCAGAAGGAAAACCATTCACATGAATGTGATGGTAGTCCAAGGACCCCTGGATTATAATATACTCCTTGGGTGTGACTATATTTATTGCATGGGAGCCGTCGTCTCCTCACTCTTTAGAGTAACGTGTTTTCCGCACGAAGGCAGAATGGTCAAGCTCGTAGACCAAATGTCATTCCCCGATTCACACATAGCAAATAGTCAAATGCCATCCCTAAATGGTCTTTTCACGCAAGGAATGTCTCATCAAGCTCCAGTCCGTCCACCTGATGAGCGCGAGTGATTCAAGAGGATGTGACGGAAACCTAGGGGGTATGCAACCTGGTCTGTTTTGGCAGGAAAACCTTGGGTATAGAGTAGGTTTCTGCAGAGGATATATGACTAGTCTGACACACCTGTCCTCACAGGAAAATGGGATTAGGGTGGAATAAGATACCTTTGTTAAAGTTATGTAAGTGGAGGCGTCTGCGCCACTCACCTTTGTCTATTTCGATAGACATCGCCAAGGAAGCATTTTGTCTGCAATGCGGATGGAACTTTCATGGTAACCCGAGAATTTTTCGCTATACCTCGGGGCAAGCAAACCTTTCCGCATGCAAGCGAAGAGTGACCATTTATTTTTTAAATTTTTAGGTCTTCTAACCCTTTAGACTCGTAAGGTTGGTCGTTTCCTAGCTTGCATAATGAAAGGATCCAGGGCAAAGCTTACAAAAGGTGCAAGCCCCATAAAAATTGGCATCTTAGATGACACATCCTTATTATACGACTGGCAAGCAGCGTTACCACAGGGTTCAATCTCGTTTAAAAATAAACCCACCACAAGCAGTTTTAACGCGGAATTCAAGCTCGTTAAAAAATAAACATAAGCAATGAGCAAATGTTTCCCCCAGAGTTTAAGCTCATTAAAAAATGAACCTGTAAATAACCATTGTGAATGCCTTATCGTCAGCTTTTGAGCCTTGGTCGTGTTCTCATCATCACCTCCACTCTGTTTTTAGCTGATCATTCACCTCCATTTGATTGTTTACCCTTTTGAGGAACATCTGCGAAGAGTGATTCTATTAGCCATCCTTGTGACACTTCTGTGATTGGAAAATTCCAAACCTTACCTGGAATCAGCTGCTACCCGAAATCATCACTCGTTCCTCGAAAAATGAGTCTCCTTTAAGCTCCTTTCAACTGACTCGTAAAATATGAAAGGATTGCCGAGCAATTAGCCTCTCCGGCTCGTTAAAGTCATCGAAAGTGCTATCCCTCCTCTAGATTTTAATCTTTTTGGACTTGAGGGATTATTACACAAAAGGATCGAGCTCTTGTCTTGTTCGGCTTGTTAAAACTATCGAAAATTCATCCCTTTCGTATTATTTTACGCTTTTTCGGACTTAAGGGATTATATGACGAAAAATAATCTTTGGAGTTTCCTTTCCATCCATTTGAGACTCTCTAAATTGAAAAGGACTGAGTTATCTTTGTCGTTAAACTCGTTAAAACCGAATAGCGACAAACTCATCCGAATGGACGAGAATGAGTTTCACTTTGGTTAGGCTCGTAAAAATATAGTGGACAGGTTCGCCCGAAGGGCAGATTATAGACAAAGCATATGTTATCCTCCTCAAGCTTGACAAAAATAAAGAGGTACTGGTCAGCAATGACTGGGGAAAATTGGGAAGAAAACTTGAAAAAACTTTATTGGTAGCAAGTCGCTCTTGAACATGACACTTTCTCTCTGCATCCGAGCCTTTTTCACTTGCTCAAACTCTAAAGTGATTGCTTCAACCTCTTCACACATGTTGAAACCATATGAGAGTTCCCTCGTCACCTAACCCTAGAACTAAAACCCTAGCCCTAATGATTGTTTGTAGTTGTGATGGTTACACCAATGGGTAGCTTCTCATAGAAAGAATCATGAAAATTGCATCTTCGATATCTCTCCTATGAGTCTAATTTATTAACGGAGAAGATAAGAACATATTGCTTGTGGGGAACCCTAATCAGTTCGAATGACCTATACCCATAAACTAAAACTTCTGCTCAGCATGGTCTTGACTATTTCGATGAATTGCGTGCTTCATTCATGTGTTAACCAGAGGTGAGATGTGGAGGTTTGGCATGACAGAAAACCTAAATTAAGATATCTCATAGTTTCTATCAAACAAGAAACAACATCTCTTGCTCATAAAATAAGTCATGATCCCTCATTTGCCCTGGCGCAATGAACAACCAATAATAAGTGCAAATCCACATATAAAAGAAAATGAATTTGAATAAATGGTAAATGGTCGAGAAAGGCTTCCCGCATAGAGAGGTAATGCAATGAATCTGTCAGGGTAATGACTAGGCTCGCTAGCAGTGGAGAAATGTTTATGATTTCTAGCAGTGACTCCACCAGGGTACCGTCGAGGCCCGCTCGCAGTGGAGCAACAACATAAACTTATTTTACAATTCTAAATATAATAAGCGCTCTACTTCCTCTTTGCATCGTCACCGACTATTGACATGTCTGAACTTCTAATTGGATGCTTACTGACTAGCAAGACCTAGATGAGACACAAAGGGAAAGTAGATCCAGAAAAGTCAAGGTAACAGGTACCCATACTAATTGTTTAATATTCCTTGCATCATTATCCAAAATTAGATTACTACAAGGTTGTTGACAAAGATGTTGAATTCTACCAGTGGTTCGTCAATTGTTGTAGCCGCTACAACACCACCCAATTTTTTGGGCATATCCAAAATTTTTGTTGCCCCACTTATTGCCCCAGGCTACTAGGGTTTTATTAAGGCATTCAATCGGTTAGTCTTCCTGTTACCCTTCCTAGAAAATCGTGTTGATGCAGCCTCTCATGTTTCGTACATTACATCCGTACATCATGTTTTATCTCAGACATAAGCCTTAGGATCGCCTCAAGGTGTTGAAGGTCAATAGCTCCAATGAAGCATTAAGAGTCTCCCATGATTTTGAAACTCACCTTTGCATGATATGCCCTATATTTCAAGACACGTGCATTCAATTTCACTTTTATTTATGATTGATAATATTAGGGTTTGCGAGAAACCCCACATTGTCAAATGAGTGATCATCTTCCTGTTGTTACATAATTTGCATGCCTCTGGGGCTGCATCCTCATCCACATCTATTATAGACATTTTTGGGCACTCCACCCCAATGATAAATGTCCATAAACTAAGGGCTCCTAAGTCCCTGAAAGTGTTTCTTCACTGCCTAAAGGAACAAGGTCAGCTGATTCCATCATCTCCTAGAAGTTCTCCACTAAACACTGCTCAGAAATGGTCAAAACTGGACCATACTGAATACCCAGTGCAGAGGGTGCGATGCATATCACCTTCCCAGTGTAAAGGGTGTGATGCATATTGAATGGCCCCTCTGTAGGTTGTGATGGGTAAGAATGGACAAATGGCAGAGACAGTTTGTGAGGTGGAAGATCATGGAATCTTCTAGAAGCTTCCCCTCTGACACTTGCCTCTCTGTTTTCGACTAGGGATGAGTAAGAGACCATCAGTCTCCAAGTGGAATCAAGAACTATTAGAGAGGACACTAATCAAAACCCCAGAAGATGACTCACCCCCCTACAATCATCTATATATGGATCCCCCATGACAGAGATCTAGGGGCTGGAATCTTGTATCTTGTAGAGAAGTGCTGTTGGTTTTCTGGTGAAAGTTCATAGTGTTGGGTGATCTAAGCTTTACTTGAGGTGAAGAAGGGCTTTCTTACTGGAGGATGATGTTGGGTCAGGACAATTGGTTGTAATCCTCTTGCTTTTCTTGATATTAATAAAGCTATTCAAGTTTTCCTCCATATTCTTGTATGTTTGATTGTATATGCATTTGTATGGTTAATACATATATGGTCCAGTGTTATTTATGAATATAGATCTCTGTTCTTCGATAGTGGTATGCTGCTTTGATTCCACAGGTGCTCTTTGAAGCTGGGCAGACGAAGAAGAAGCGGCAAAGTTCTATTAGGAAAGAGAGGAATCAAGTAAGGAACCAAGCGCAAGACTAAGGTTGGTGTCCTTTGTTCCACTCTTATCTATTTTCATAAAGGAGAAGGAAAGTAGTCTTTACTTGTTTGTTTCTAAGATAGCTACCAGTCTTAGTGGGAATAGTAGCTCCAAGTGGACACTATTCCCGGTAACAAAATGGAAACTCCATTAGGGAGCGTATAGATTGTTTATTAGCCTATCTTTATTTGTTTTATAAACTTACAGACGGAGCCTGAAGTCAAGCCAGCTAGCCTTTGAACTGCATTTGTTATACAAATGCAAAGTAGATCAATGCTGCTTCAGTCCATCTCTAGGTTTTGTTTATAAATTGAACAATCGATCTGCAAATGTTCTAATTGCCCTAAGTGGTGGCTCTAGTAACCTCCTTAGATCAACCCCTGTGATTTAAGTTTATTGAACATCACTTACTCGGCCTAAATTCTTGAATTGAATTGCAAATTGTGAGCAAAAACTGGTTAAAAGTCTCGCACTGGTACCATCACACCCTCCCTTCAAGGTAGTCTATATGCATCGCACTGTGCGGTAGGTGCGCTGCATATTGGATTCCCTGTGTGACAGGTGCGATGGTCATGGAAGGTTAACTTTACCTTCAGACTTTGGTTTTTCTTCACTATTTTCAGTTCTATTCAGGATTTTTGCTGTCTGTGGTCAGTATATCTCTGTGAAAACCCCCTTCTCTTCCATCATTCCACCTCTATTGTGCAAAGAATTGTAAGTGTTTTTATGTATTGTGCGCCATTTTCAATTCTCTTTTGCAAAGAAGTAGCGTAGTCGAACTGTCGTATCTTAATCTGAAAGTGTCGTAAGTGTCGTTTTCAGTTATAGAAGAGAATCCCATTGCTCTTGATAGTTGATTGTAGTGTTGCTCTTCTATATTATTTGAATTAGTAGTTTTTAAAGTGTCGAAAAACAGTTTTAATTTCGAAATCGCAAAGTGTCGCCCTTATCTTCACTTCATTTTGAAAAGAAATTTGTTACATATTGTCGCTTTGAAAATAATTCAGATTTGCACTTAGCTTTCTTGTCGTCATTTATACATTAAGAAGGCTAAAAACAAATACATGCATGTGAATTTTCATTTAGACTGCTTGGCTTGATTTAGGACAGTGCATTTAGTGTGTGCTCTGTGCTCTTTTTTGAAAGACTCTCAATTTTGTTTCCTTAGTAGCTAGGATTTTCATTGCCAAAAGAAGATTAAATAATTGTTTATCATCTTAAACTGCATTTTAGGAATTGTATACACATCACGCGGTGAACCTTAAAGGCAAATTTTTAAAAAAGATCAACTATAAAATAAATTTAATGAATCTAAAAACGCTTTGGAACCTAACGCATAACATCTAGAAGTCTAGGCTAGAGACATATTCCGGCGTTGTAAAACTTGGTAACTGTTGTTTTCATTGTTGGTTGGGTGATTCCTCCACTCTGAGACGACAAGTGCCAGTACGGACTTGTGCTCCCACGTACCGTCGAGTATATATTGGGAGACCACAATAGGCTACATCCTTTACCCTTAGTAAGCCGTGTCTGCCGCCCTATCGATCGCAATGCACTGAACACAACATTCGGGAAGATTGACTACCGTACCGTAAAAAGTATTCTGCAGTTTTATGATTGGTTTGGTAATCCCCTCTGCCTAGATTTCTGGAGAAGTCTCTTTCGTTCCTTTTCAAACTCCTTAAAGGAAAAGGTCCATCTGAGCACTTGTCACTTCAAGCTCATTAAAAATCGAAGGCGACTAGAGTCATCTTTTGTTTTTTCTCGACACTTTAAAATTGAAAAAATAAGTTGTGTCAAAGCATCTAAAATTTATTTTAATTGGAATAACATCACAAGTTCCCACATTGGTCTTTAGGTTGAGAAAAATGGAGTCTACCAACCAAGGATTTCCCTTTGGAGGAAATCTTAGTCCTTTCTCCTCTTGGGGAGATGTTGGTGCACCCCATATGGCCACATTGTCACTTCCAGGGTTGACTACTGGTTTGTTCGTATGGCTCTTCTCTACCTCTGTCATTCAGAATACTGTAATTCTTGAATAGTCAAGTCAGCAACTAGATGATACTAGGGTTGCCCCCCAACCTTCTACTTCGTCTGTTTCTACCTCTCCTCCTTTTTCTTCACTTGATAAAGCTGGTAAAGTTAAAGATCAAGTAAATGAGAAGAAGAAGAAGTGGAAAGAGAAAAAAGAAAAGAAGAAGAAAGATCCAAAAGCGAAAGGGGGCAACCATGCGTCGTCTAGCGAAAATCCTCATACCACACTGTCTAAACCTAAATCTCCATGTGTCATTTGCAGAGGAGACCACTATCATCGAGATTGTCCTTGCATCCCTCGGATCTTAAGGTACTGGTCTCCTCGTTTGCACAATCCAGTGTCGTCGACCTCTGATGGTCATGTTGAAAGCACACCATCAACTAGTGAAAGCGAAGTATCTGGACAGAAAAGGAATCACAAATTTCCTTGTAAACTGTGTGAAGGCAATCACACCGTCCACCATTGTCCCTTCCTAGACAAATCTAAACGAGTTTTGGATGACCGTCTTGCTTCACCGCTACGGCTCCCTCCTGGATATAAGAAACTCTTGCCAAGTCCACCACTGGTTGAAAATCCAGCTGGCATGCCATTGTGGTCGGCCGAATGTCTATCATTGAAAATGAACCCTCTGAATCCATACCAGATGAAAGTCAAAAGGTCGAGGCGGCAGTTGATCCATTCTTGCCTTCAGAATGTTCATCTTCAAATGATATCGTCATTGAAGAGAAAGAGAATGCCACCATTCAAATTCTTTTCGTAAACACAAACTCCAATGAACTTGGGGGCAGTCTACCCATTCCTTTACCACAGGAAGGAAGTTCAATAGAGTCATATCCGGCTGTCTATTTGGTCCCACCTCCAAGCAACCTAATCGTTTCCTTCGACTGGAATCTACTAGGCAGACCCTATTTACCAGCTAGTGTACCATTCCAAATCATTGTACAAGCTTACAGAATGGTCATCGCTGGTTCCATCATAGATGAAGGGGCTTCTGTGAGTATCCTTTCCTCGACTGCTTGGAAAGCACTTGGTTCGCCATCGCTTTCGCCTGAAATGAAAAATCTGACAGGCTTTGACAAAGGAACCAGTCGATCATTAGGGATCCTTCCCAATGTGCCCATTACTTTGAGAAGGAAAACCGTTCACATGAACATGATGGTAGTCCAAGGACCCCTGGATTATAGTCTACTCCTTGGGCGTGACTGTATTTATTGCATGGGAGCCGTCATCTCCTCACTCTTTAGAGTAATCTATTTTTCGCATGAAGGCAGAGTGGTCAAGCTCGTAGACCAACTGTCATTCCCCGGTTCACACATAGCAAATAGTCAAATGCCATCCTTAAATTGTCTTTTCATGCAAGGAATGTCTCATCGATCGCCAGTCCGTCCACTTGATGAGCGCGAGTGATTCAGGAGGATATGATGGAAACCAAGGGGGCATGCACCCTGGTCTATTTCGGCAGGAAAACCTTGGGTATAGAGTAGGTTTCCACGAAGGATATATGGCTAGTCTGACACACCCGTCCATTTAGGAAAATGGGATTAGACTGGAATAAAATTCCTTCGTCAAAGTTATTTGAGTGGAGGCGACTGCGCCACTCACCTTTGTCTATTTCGGTAGGCATTGCTAAGGAAGAATTTTGTATGTGACGCGGATGGAGAACTTTCATATGGTAAGCTGGAAATTTTTTTTCTATACCTGGGGGCATGCAAACCTCTTGTAGGCAAGCGAGAAATGACCAGCTAATATTAGCTCTATGATTCCGCTGACTTCAACTGCCTAGGTTGGGTGAGTGGTCTAATCAACCACTCATCTTGGTAGGGGCCACCATGGCACCGACAAAGTAAAGGTAAAAGTTTCCTACCTAGCCTTGGTAGTGATCTTGGTAGTTAAGTAGAGGGGCGTAGTTGGTCGTTCCTAGCTTGCATGCAAGATGCACCAGAGCAAAGCTTTAAAAGGTGCAAGCTCCATAAAAAATAGCATCTTAGATGAGATATCCTTATTATATGACTGGCACGAGCAGTTTTAACGTGGAATTCAAGCTCGTTAAAAAATAAACATAAGAAATGAGCAAATGTTTCTCCCAGAGTTTAAGCTCTTTAAAAAATGAACCCAATTTCTGGTAAATAATCATTGTGAATGCATTAGCATCAGCTTTTGAGCCTTGGTCATGTTCTCATCATCACCTCCACTCTGGTTTTTAGCTGATCATTCACCTCCATTTGATTGTTTACCATTTCGAGGAACATCTGCGAAGACTGATTCTATTAGCCATCCTTGTGACACTACAGTGATAGGAAAATTCCAAACCATACTTGGAATCAGCTGCTACCCGAAATCATCAGTTCCTCAAAAAAACTGACTCATAAAATATGAAAAGATTGCCAAGCGATTAGCCTCTCCTGCTCATTAAATTCATCGGATGTGCTATCCCTCCTCTAGATTTTAATCTTTTTGGACTTGAGGGATTATTACACAAAACGATCGAGCACTTGTCTTGTTCGGCTCGTTAAAATTACCGAACATTCATCCCTTTCGTATTATTTTACACTTTTTCGGACTTAAGGGATTATATGACGAAAAAGAATCTTTGGAGTTTCCTTTCCATCCCTTTCAGACTCTCTAAAATTGAAAAGGACCCAGTTATCTTTGTCGTTAAACTCGTTAAAACCGAATAGCGACAAACTCGTCCAAATGGACGAGAACGAGTTTCACTGTCGCTAGGCTCGTTAAAATATAGCGACAGGTTCACCCGAAGGGTGGATTATAGAACAATCATATGCTATCCTCCTCAAGCTTGACAAAAATAAAGAGGTACTAGTCAGAAATGACTGGGGAAAATTGGGAAGAAAACTTGAAAAAACTTTATTGGTAGCAAGTCGCTCTTGAACATGACACTTTCTCTCCGCATTTGAGCCGGGTTGGGTTGTTCTGTTCACTGGTCATATCACCATTGGTCCGTCACACCATCCATATTTGGGTTTAGCACTACCAATCCATCGTCATTGTCACTGATATGTTCATGAGAAGTCATTCAGAGAATTCACCTGTGTCTCACCCGCTGCAATACATTCACGCTCCATTCTTTTCATGACCGCCACCCTGAACCCTATATCATCAGATCGTTTTCACCTCCAAAATCATTTGCTTTGTCCCATGTCGTAGATGTGGGATTCATTATGCCCTCCTACGACGGGTCACTTCTTGTCGACATCAGCTCATTATGCAAGAAGTCGACCTAGGAACAACCCTTTCAGTACTTTGAAGCTTGCATGCCTCAATGGAAAGTTTCTCACTTTCGGAAACAGGTTTACATTAATGGCCTTCGACCGAGAGATTTTGCGTGGTGTTCGACGCCAAGTCCTTTTCCACACCGTGCGAATTGTACTATAGTACCTTGAGGGTCATTGTCATTATTGGTGGTTCCTCACGCGCCTGTTAACAGCTTACATCATTGGCTAGTAATCAGGCGATGTCTTTCCATGTTCGACTCTAGAACATTTTTCACATGGATCGACTTGTACTCTGAGTGAAGATTGAACGAGTTTTGAAGACCCTGGATCTAGTTTCATCCATCCGGCCTATGATATATTCAGGAATATAAAGACATCAAATGTATATCATTTCCAAACAGATGATCATCCAAATCAAAGGATGATGAGTCCGAATGATCAGTCTGTTACACAAACGATTGTCTGTCCTATGTACATGAAGATGAATTTTTAAAGCTGAGCATGGGAATGCCCGCCTCAGCTAGATCATGAAAAATATTATGAAGATAATGTATTGTATTGTATCTTATTACAGGTCGCCTCCCAGCTCGAAAACACTTCGGATCCTCATGATAAAGCATTTCACCTGACATCAAAAGATTAACGACCTCATGCTTTAGGGGGAAACTGTTATAGACATTTTTGGGCACTGCGCCCCAATGATAAATGCCCATAAACTAAGGTCTCCTAAGTCCCTAAAAGTGTTGCTTCACTGCCTAAAGGAACAAGGTCAAGTAATTACATCATCTCCCGGAAGTTCTCCACTAAAAACTGCTCAGAAATGGTTAAAACTAGACCATACTGAATACCCAGTGCAGAGGGTGCGATGCATATCACCTTCCTAGTGTAAAGGGTGAAATGCATACTGAATGGCCCCTCTGTAGGGTGCGATCGGTGAGAATGGACAAATGGCAGAGGCAGTTTACGAGGTGGAAGATCATGGAATCTTCCAAAAGTTTCCCCTCTGACACTTGCCTCTCTATTTTTGACCAGGGATGAGTAAGAGACCATCAGTCTCCAAGTGGAATCAAGAGCTATCAGAGAGAGGACACTAATCAAAACCCCAGAATATGAATCACCCCCCTACAATCATCTATATATGGATCCCTCATCATATAGATCAAGGGGCTGGAATCTTGTATCTTGTAGAGAAGTGTTGTTGGTTTTCTGGTGAAAATTCATAGTGTTGGGTGATCTAAGCTTTACTTGAGGTGAAGAAGGGCTTTCTTGCTGGAGGATGATGCTGGGTAAGGACAATTGGTTTTAGTCCTCTTGCTTTTCCTGATGTTAATAAAGCTATTCAAGTTTTCCTCCATATTCTTGTATTTTTGATTGTATATGCATTTGTATGGTTAATACATATGTGGTCCTGTGTTATTTATGAATATAGATCTCTATTATTCGATAGTAGTATGCTGCTTTGATTCCACAGGTGCTCTTTGAAGCTTGGTAGATGAAGAAGAAGTGGCAAAGATCTATCAGGAAAGAGAGGAATCAAGGAACCAAGCGCAAGACTAAGGTTGATGTCCTTTGTTCCGCTCTTATCTAATTTCATAAAGGAGAACGAAAGTAGTCTTTACTTGTTTGTTTCTAAGATAGCTGCCATTCTTAGTGGGAATAGCAGCTCCCAGTGGACACTATTCTCGGTAACAACATCACATGAAATCATCGTGAGAGTCATTTTAGAACATTGTCCCGAAGTTCTCGGCAGATCCTTCACCTCAGCATGTGCATTAGGGTTTCCGAGAATTATGTATTCGCGTTGCACCCTCGTAGCTCTAAAGATATGTTATTTTGGGCCTAACCCTATTTTAATTAATCTCACTCTCCATGATGCTTTTCTTCTTCACCGTTATCATCTCACCTTGAAGCACGATCACATCAATAAGTGTTAGGGTTTAACTGAGTACTTTTGTCAATGACCTCACCTCATCGTCACCCTCATTCCTTACAAACACATTAGGGTTGAAGTATCATTGTCATCATCATGCACATCCTTGAATCTCACTAGAATGAGAGTCACCTTCGTGCTTCAACCTATGCCTTATGACCCCACGCGTGCACTCCCATTAGTAATGAATCCCACTAGCTATGCATCATTACCTGAACCTCCTTTGACTTGTTAATGCCACCTTGGATGTTAGCTTAACGCATGTGTTTAGCAGCTAGATTAACTAGTATAAGAGGACCTAAATCCATTTCCAAAATATCATTGAGAATACATTGATGCGCACTAGGCTTTGGTTCTAGTGAGTGGTGAAGCATTGTTGTTATAATATATATAATATATATATAATAATATTATATATATATATATATTGTCATAAAATTTACACGGGTATTATTGTGTTATGTAGGGCCATGAAGACAACACCTTCTATGTTATGCCAAAGCATGGTTAAAAGGCCACATCTCCTGTACAAAGGAATGCTTCCCCTTTGCGGTCTCGCTATCGAAAAATGACCTTTCATCCTTATGGAAGTCTTATGCTTGTTGGGTTGTGTTATATTCTTTCCACAACTAGCCCATGTAGTTAACCGGGGAGTTAGAAGGGGGGCGGAGCCCCCCGTTTGTTGTGCCGATTGTGTAGCGGGGGGAAGTCATAGAGGGTTTGAGGGGTGTAGGTAACACCACTTTATGGGGTCCGGGGTAGCGCCCCATAAAATTTTGCTTTTGGACCCTATATTAGGTTGGGCGGACCTACCTACGGTTTTGTGCATGTTTTTTGCACATGGTTTTGGATGTGATGGTTTTCGTCCATGGTTTTGGATGCAATGGTTTTTGGTCCATGGTATTGAATTCTTTGGCATGCATAAATATATATTATAACATTGAAAGGAACATAATGAAAAATCAAGTTGGTAGTCCCAGTTTTGCGATCCAGGGGAAAATCTCTGTGTATATGTGTTATTCTCTTACATTGTTTATTTTCTGTGTTTTAGAATTCATACACAGGTAATTTGTGTGTGAGGTTAAACCCTACATTTGGTATCGGAGCTGTTTTGGCTTCAAGGGGATGCCTTTGTTGCTGAGGGCTTTTGCTCGGGCCTGTGGTAGACCCTGTTTAGTGGGAGATCTGTGGGATCGATTCTGTGGTGAAAGAACATGGCGAGTAGTGGAAATATAGAGATTGATAAATTTAATGGTTAGATTTTTGAGTTATGGAAACTCAAGATGGAGGATCTGTTGGTAGATAAAGATCAGTGGATTGTGGTAGATCCGGGTACTAAATCAATGGGAGTGTTCGATGAAGAATGGAAGAAGTTGGATATTCATCATCATAATATCAACAACTATGCGAAGACTAACTTGAGCATGTAACAGTCGATTAGGCTTGATAAGAAAGCTTGTAGTCTCAAGAGTCACGAGGGTAGTCGAAAGGGCATGAGGGGAGGTCAAAGGTCACAGTAGGTGAATAGTCACCCAACCTCTATAAATGCACCCTTAGGCCAAGATAGATAGATGATTTATGCTTGACAGCTAGAGCCACTCAGCTCTTGCTGTCTATTGGAATGGATTTGAAATGGGGCTAGGGTTTTGACATCAAGAAACAGTATGAAGAGCCCATGTTCCACTATTGGGTTTTGACCAATCGCATGATATGTATTTGAAGTTGCAGCAATATTAACAATATTTTCTCTATCTTTAGCATTGATTCCCATGATTACTCATAGTGGTTGTATTATTTGTCTGGTACTTACCTATATTTGTATGTTTGCTTTCATATACACAATATGTTATGGACTGGCACATAATGGTCACATGTATGTTTCACTTTTGAATTTGTGTTTACTTGTTCCTTTCCATGTCAGTGACCTATTGTGAACTACTTTGCAATTGAATTCTAGCATGTTCTTGTTTATCATGTTTGATGGGGTTTTAGCACACTAATCCCCCTCGTGGTATATCTCTCACTATCATTGTTGAGACTTGTTTTTACATCTTTCTATAGTTTGTCAATCTTGGGTTGATTTTGTTTCACTTCCTGAGAATTTCATTCATGTCCCACTCTGACACCTTCTCATATGATAACCAAGTGCAAAAAAATTCATGGTAGAAGACGTGCCCACATATCATATGGGGCTCCTATCCCAAATGGTGTGAGGTGTAATTGGGACTTCACACCGAGGAGATCCCTTAGTCACTGGCAGTACATTTCGACCCGTCAACACATTGTTACAACCCTTTTCCTAGAATAGCACTGCGAGCTCACTAAGAGTCATCATGTTGATTTGTATCCTCATCATCATTATCTTGATTATGTAAAGAAAATTTAGTCAGCAAGTCGTATAAGCAGAATTTCCCTAGCACTATGTTTCATTAATCAATATTTCAAAAATACATGCCAAATTGATATACCTTCATTGTTTTGAAAGAAAAAATGATGACAAAAAAGCTATGGAATGGACAAGGTGAAATGGAAAAGTAAGTGAAAATGGTCAATTTTATCAACCAACAATGTCGTCTTTCTATGAACAGAGGAATGAGATATTTAAATTTACATCCATATAGCCCATGACCTCCTTCTACACAGTGATTTAAGAAAACCTTGTTGGGAAATATACTAATTATCATATATAAGGGTTCATAAAAGAACACAATTAAAACCTCTATTTTTAGAATTAAAAGAAAAATATGGGTTTACAATCTCAACTATGCAAATTTTAGCAATAAACCAACAATATTTAAATAGAATTGAAAATTTATGAGAGGAGGAAAAGGAGCCCTCAACATAAAACTAAGAGCACTAATGAAAATATTATCCCTAGAGGTTAGGCCTATTTCCATCTATAATTTATGAAAGCTTTGTTACACAAAAATATCGTCACCATAACTATTTGCAGTCAGTATGGGTCCATCATCACTTATACTGGCCTCCTAAGCAAGTCTCAGACCTTAGCTCTTCATGTCAAGCTTTGCAAATGAGAGAAAGACATTGAAAATAAAAAAAACTCTGGTTCCACACTTTCTCTCACTTTTGCCTGCGGGCCCACACCCTTTGTTCATATTACCTGCGTATCTGCACGCTTTGTCTGTAAAGGGGTGGGTGCGTACCCCTGTAAAAGTAAAAAAGGCACAAGTTTATTCTAAAAAACTCACTTTGGGTTCATTCTAGATGTTTCTAGAAGGAATTTTGACGTGGATTGTTCGCTCCAAGGTGGTTCATGCATCCCAAAAGAGAAGGAGCTAATCCCTTGATAGGAGGAGCTATCCCTTT